>OY855903.1:6167500-6225000 GCA_963693305.1 Meandrina meandrites | reverse complement strand
TCTTTCTGTGTTTTAGGCTTCCTTTTTAGAGTTTGGATACACTCTTATTTCCCGGCGTGTCTGATCTGATCTTTAGTTGATGTGCGCGTTGATGTGTTTAACGCCATGTAACGTTGATTGTCGCTCATGCAGGCCTGGGAATGGTGTAGGCTTTCAGCAGTGCTGGAGTGCTGGTAAGTCACGTAAATAGCTCAAATTATTTAAATTATACATTAAAAATGGAAATAAAAAGAAAAAAGATTAATGTCAAATAGTAAAACGTGCTCATGTGCACGGCACGGCAAGGTAAACCGGTTAAGGAATTATTAAATCTATGACGTCGAAAACGTAAATGTTCGTGTGTTATCACCAGTAGCTATTATGCAAATGCATAGTGTTTTAACGTCAACTTGACGCTATGACTATATTTTCAGCAACTTCAATCCAAGACACTCTCTCCTTTTCCTCCTCTGCCAACTCAACGACAAGGGAAGAGGAAGAAAGAGATTCTGGGATCGAGGTTGTATTATCAGAAGGCAAAGAGCAAGGGAAAACGAAAAGTTTATTTTTTTTTTCATTTATTTTTTTTTCAAACCGAATTTGTGTAAAAGTTATCCACTTTTTGGATTGATTAGATTTTTTTTACATCAACGAACTATCCGCTCAAACAACGTAAATCGTTCATTCCTTTTCTTTGAAAATGGCTTGTTTATTTTGTAACCTTAGCAATGATACGTCATTGGCGAATATCAGCTATATAACACAAGTCTTGCTTCAAGTGCGACAGGTGTACGTCGAAAGGACGGCAGGTACACAGAACAATTGTTCCCTATTAAAGAAGGTAAGAAAATGTTTTAGTAAATTTTCGCTTACCATCTGGGAGTCATGAAAACCAAAAGAACGTCCACCAAAATACGGCGTATTTTCCCTGCGAATGTACACAAGTGGGAAGAAAATTTAAACGCCGTGAGCCAGAGCACGAAATTTGGACAAATTTGTTTGACAGTTCTTCGAATTTCTCAGAAAACAAACGCAAACCAATGCGCCTTCGTTTTGATATAAAATTGTCTGTTTTGAATACTTCTTATTTTGAAGAAGATTAAAATTTCTGAATTTTAGACCGACTTACCAGAGCACAATACTAAGAACTCAAATAGTCGACAGATTCTCGCACATTTTGGCTGTATTGGAGCCATGCATTTACTTACAATGCAAACATGGTAAATTGATACAGTGATGCCCCATTTAAGGGTATTTTCCTTGGGAAATGCAGATGAACATGACAAAAACACGAAAACACTATACTACAACAAGGAAAGTAATTTGGCCGATTCGCGGATCAACAAAATTTTGTTTTTAAAACGTTACACCACATCCAGTGCCGTAGCCAGACTTTCAGCATAGACGAGACAAGCTCTGCGATTCCTGAAGGGTTTTTTTTAATGGAGATAATTTCTCCATCTAAACGTAGTTTGTTTTTAAAATTTAGATGCCTCTGCTAACTTCGGCCCTCCGCATCTATAATTAGTTGACTTGTTGTTTTACTCAGGTTTTGCTACAATCGAATGAACTTTTGTATGGAATTTTCTTTAAACTCTCCCTAAGAGAGAAATTCATTTTCGTTTTCTTCATTTTCTCCAAAAGATTCCTTTATTCTCTCGATTTTTTGAGTAATTCTGCATGCAAACACAGCTTCGTTTGTAAGAAACTTGCATTTGCATTTCGCAGTACGAACACTGAGCGAGAAAATTCTTTTTTCTCTAATTACTTCCAAGTTTTATGAACGAAGTCTTAAAAATTCTTTTCAGTCATACCCTGTGATTTCTATCAACTTTTTCGCGCGTCAATGAAACAAGTCACGATTCTCACCAACCGTTGCGCAATACGGACCGCTGGTCATTTTTAATTTATTCATCGAAACCAGTCGCAAAACAGCGCTGACGGGTACAATTAACTAAATTATTACACATTGTAGTCACAGTCCGTCTTCTCATTGGCTAAGAGCCTACAGTCAATTCTGGGAATCAGCGTGCAATGCATGATTTCCAAGAGCAAGGTCAAGTTCACGAGTGAATGGTGAGTGGCATCTTTAATACGGCACAGCGAAAGTAAGAACGTGACTCCCCGATTCGCTTCTTCACAAAGTTTATTGTTTTTCGTTTTCCTTGCCTCAATAAAACTACAAAATTTACAAATGACTCAACACGTCACCAAATGAATAGTTGAGTCACGGGTGGCCGGGTTATTTGCGGCTCTCTAACTGAAGTAATGTTTTTGTTGTTTAAATTGTTGTCAGCTTGTCCGGCCGTTTATTTTAACGCTACGGATGAATACATGTATGAGATTTCTAACCAAAAACATTATAAGTAATTACGTGCGGCTCTACACGTTATAAAATTAACGCGAATTTTCGAAAAGTTATGTTTACATACGTTTTACAAACAACCTGTCTACATACGCTTAATTGGCATAAAAAAACTGACGTCAATTTGTTTTTTACAATAACAAAAAGCCATAACTGACTTGCACTGAAATGCACCGCACCGCCGCATAGTCTGAATTCATCGCTGTAATACGGAGAATCACAGGCTCCTAAATTAAACGTTTAGTAAGAATACGGCCAGAAATACAAGATAACATTCGAATTACTCGACTAACCTGTAATCCAGTGAAAACTGTTTACAAAATTATCCGCTAAAACGCAGTTCAGCTTTTTACTACACTACAGCACAAATTTTCCGCTCACAGCCGATTTTCAGGTCTGAAGGCTCAATAAACATCCTCATTTTTTCGCTCTAAAGCTGCAGTGGTTTCTTCACTTTAAACCCATAATTTTTAGATGATTTCCTCATTGAAGACTACTAGATTTTTTGCAGCGTTGAATCAGTGCTGAAAAATTCGACAAAACTTTCGCTGATTGCGTAAGCTCTTCAAATTTCATCCGTCTCATTGACAATACAAATTAGCCAATCAGCGCGCGTGAATTCGCTCAGTTAATTATTAAATTCGTTTTGAGTATTTCTTATTTTCTGAGGTTTTTCTGAGAACTATACTAATCCTACGTAGTCATGCAAATAAAGTTTGCTGTTGTTGTTGAGAACTGGAGAGGGGCCGGCAGTAAAAAATTGAATTTCAATTGGCTATGCAGTGGAGCTTTTACGGTTATTGTTTATTTATAAAACATTAAGAGAAATTACTTTTCTTTCAATCGTTTTAGTCTTCCTCCTCTAAGATCAACGCTAATTACAGCTATGTTCCACAACAAAACAACAGGTGCTTGCTATGGTCAGTGAACAGGAACACTAAGCTGTAACTGGAAAGTTGTACGAAATATAATATTCTCTACTTTGGCTTTTCAACTTTTCCGCCTTTACCCACGCCTTTGACCAACGACAAAAACGATTTTTCGTCCAGTGTCAACACACGAATTTGACTACGCATTTGATACAAGTCGCAGACATATTTGGCAACATCTTTGACCTACCTTTGACACGATTCAAAGACGGTTTTGACCACACCTTTAACTACGCATTTGATAAAAGACAAAGGCGCGTCAAATATCATTCTTGACACGCGTCAAAGGGGGGTGGCAAAGGTATGGTAAAAGCGGCCTTTGTTGCCTGCGACCGTATGCAAAGGTGTAGTCAAAAGATGACCTTTGACGCGCGTCAAAGGCTGTTAAAGGTGATCAAATGTGGCCTTTCACGCGCCTTTACCCACACCTTTGACCAACGACAAAGACGATTTTTCGTGCAGTGTAATGGACATTGGAATTGAATTACCACGCGTGGGAGCCGCGCCCCGTATACTGTCTTGCAATTTACGTTTCGCTCGATAGAGTTTTCCTTTCACTTTCTCCAATTTTCCTCCAGTAATTATTTTGCCTGACTACTGTTTTGCGCTCACTTCTTATAGTCTTCAGTATGGAATAGACTTTTTATCTAATTGTTTCAATTTTCCAAATATACAGAGAAAGACGATAGAGATAGAATCATCTTGATCTTAATTAGCTTTCCCTCAATTCTATCATTTCCTCTCCTCCAATAAGTTTCAGCTCATTCTGCCTCTTGACGTTGATAGCACTACAACAGCTTTTTTTATATTGTCTGTAAATGCAACCGGACGAGACTTCCTCGCTCTGTTCGCTCAATAGGCGACGCGCGCATTAACGAAGTTCAAGTCTTCTACACTATACCGCAAGAGTTCCTGATCATACATTGAACTTTGCTTATTTTTTTTTTTGAGCTGTAAAGTCCCGTTAATGTCTTACAGTCTTATATTGCGTTACTCTCTATCATGTGCAGTTACAAAAGATCAGAAAAATGCTGTGGACAGTTCCCTGTTTCTTCCTCTTCGGCTTCCAGTTCATGGGCTGCGTATCTGCTGGTAATCAATGCAGACAAGAAGTGAGCGTAAGTGGCATGGCTCTACAAGGTTTCGTCTTTAAAAAATTCTCCGTAAGAGCTCTTCATGAGTGCGATATTAGCTGTGAAAGAGAAATCACCTGCCAGAGTTATAATTACGCCGCCGGGGAAAAGTCGTGCGAACTGAATTTCAGAACTAAAGAGGCAAGACCCGAGATTTTCCGCTCAGACCCTGCATGGTTTTACAAACGACGCTTGAGCGACCGGGGTATGTAATCAGTCATGAATGCATTTTACAAATACTTATATTGGCCGGCAAATGAAAAGATGTTACTCCTTTGATGTCGATAAATTTATAACATTTGAATTTATTGTTTCGTATCAGAAATGATAAAAATCACTATAATATCACAGCAGTTGTTTTCGTCAATAAATCAGTTTTATCAATATTCTAAGTTTAACAGAACAACGACAATAAAACCAATCGGATTCGCGAACCTCACTTGTCCTGTTGTTTTGAAAGTCCGCCATAAAACCCCCGGGATAAAACCACGATTACATGGGCGTTTCCTTCAATGGGAAGAATGATTCTTTTTGGCTTCAAAATTCGTCATGTTCTGACTGCTATTCCTGACTAAAACGTTTTGACTTCTCTTCTCACCATCACCATCGCTTGTTATAAATCAGTTTTATCGAAATTCTGTGTTTTTAAAAATCAGGCGTTAGTGTAGTAATTATTTCACGGGTTTAGTAATATCACTCTCTTTCTTTATCTTAACAAAGCTCCTCTCGGTTCCATTCCGGAGTTACCAGCGTGGTCGTGTCAGGAAATAAAGGCAAGCGAAGGCAAAGACGCCATTAGCAGCAAGTACTGGCTGGATCCAACTGGAACTGGAAAGGCAGTTTTGGTTTATTGTGATATGAACTTAGGACGAGGTTGGTCACACGACTTTGACGTGATCGCAAACTGTACCAACAGTGTTGGCGGGAATAAATTCTGACTACACTAACACGAGACATTCAATGTGAAAGTTTATTGAGGATGAGTCACTCAGTCATCTAATGCAAAACATATCCTGATTACAATCTTAAACCTTGCATTGAACAACTCTTGTTTCTAAGAATATAAAGGTGTGCTACGCCAGATACGAAAACCACTAAAAACCACCCTTTAGAAGTGGCCAAAAATATGTGTGCTAGCGTTTTCTCATCGATTTCTCCAGCCGGATTTATGTACATATTTTTTAAAGCCATATCGTCTTTACGGGGACCAAGTTCACACACTTTCCCTCCGAAACAAAAGTAGTGATCCCCAATTTTTCTTAATTCTGACATTATTTATACCCCGCATTTTCTCAGTAATCGAACTAAACATATAGACCACATCTTTGGTAGAATTCGAAGGTAACTACAAAAAAAATTACCGTAAAATCCCAAACTCTAGAATAAGGAAACAACGAGAAGTTTTCATTTGCCAAGAAAGATACAACATTTGGTTTGCGAAAACGGTATCTCAGCGATTCAGAATAAAGACAAAAAATTTTTGCATGACTCACCAACGGAAGAATGGCCATTACCAACAACAACTGAACATTAAAATGTTTTACTCATCTTCTCAGTAATCGAATTAAACATATAGAATTTGAAAGCAACTACAAAAGAAATTACCGTTATATCCCACACTCTAAAACCACAGTTTTCACTTGCCAAACAAAATACAACATTTGGTTTGCGAAAACGGTATCTCAGAGATTCAGAATAAAGTCAAAATTTTAGTGTATGACTCGGCAACGGAAGAATGCCTCTTAGCAATACATAATGTTCAGTTGTTCGTATGTGTTTTGCAGTTTAAGTCAAATGAATATCTGGCTTAGACGCAAAGTATGGACGCCATTTTCTCGTGAGGGGGCAGGGGTTAAGTTTATTAGATGTATTATGTATTATAAAATGCCTGAATGTCACTTACCTAATGCCAAGTTTTAACCGTTGTATATTCGCTTGGTGCAGGCCACAGCAGATCAATCGATCAAGTACGAAATAGAACCGATTTTGCATATGTTGCATTTAATTTTTATCTCCAGTTTAATTTATTCTTCCTTTGTTTTTGGGTATGGTAATGTATGATAATGAGTTTAAAACAAAGAAAGAATAAAATTTAACTAAAGAACGAAAAAGATAATCGTACAACATATACACTGATCGATCTATAGCAGGTGGATGATGTCTATAATAATACTACCGCCGAATTGAATGGCTCGGAACGAAATGGCCCATACTTTTTTTTTACTCGAAACACGACCACATCAGCTTTGCTGTGATTTTTTGGTCGTATGTAAATAAATGCTACTAGTGGTGCCACTACCGTAAATTGTATGGCCAATTGGCAATTGAATGGCCCAGCATAAATTGAATGGCTATTCCTAATTGAATGGCCCAGCGTTAATTGAATGGCCAATTGTCAATTGAATGGCCAATTAGCAATTGAATGGCCCAACGTAAATTGAATGGCCCACTGTTAATAGAATGGCCAATCGTTAATTCCCAATTGAATGGACCAACGTATATAAATGGAATGGCCAATTAGCAATTGAATGGCCCAGCGTAGATTGAATGGCCAATCGTCAGTTGAATTGCCAATTGTCAATGAATGGCCATCATCACTGTAAATTAAATGGCCCATCATCAATTGAATGACCAATCGTCAATTGAAAGACCACCGTTAATTGAATAGCCTACTGTAAATCAAAGTGGCCCACCAATCACCGATTGGGCACAATTTTAAAAAGGATTTTTTCTGCTCAATCAGGAGCCAGCATTCGCACAAAGGCTTGGAAATGGTCTGGAGAGACTCGTTTCCCAGGGGCTCTTTTACTTTTACAAAAAACTTTCGCACTACGATTTCTGCCCGGTTTACTTCGTTTTGCCCCGACTAACTGCCCCTGGGTCTCCGAGGATGGCATTTTTACTCCTGTACCATTGCTGTTTATGAAGATCGAGACTTGTAAAATGTGCCTATTATTCACTCTACTTTTATTTATTTTGATCTTTTTAAACAGTAAGAACTCATGACAGGATCTAGCAGCTTCTTTTAACGAAAGTACTAATGGTTTGGCGTCGGAAGTTGCCGTGTTATCCCACCTTATTATACAGCCGTGTCTCGTAAGGACTGGGAGCTACCAAATTCGCTAATTTGATTGGCTAAAATCGATATTGACCGCGGTCTAGATTTTCAAACTAAAATAAGTTTACAAACAAAAATGCAAAAACGTTGACTTTTGTTTCTGCTAAAAAATAATAAATGGAAGAACCAAAAGCTTGACGCGAAAGAAGGTAACAAGAACGAGCAAACTTAAGCAAATTTGTGTTCAGTTCACAGGCACGAAATCAAAACACCAGCTAGAAACGAATTTGCTAGGTAATTGCAAGGTCAGAAGTTAAAAGAACTAAACACGATTAAAAGCGACTATAATACCCATAGGAATATTCTATCAGTCGATTAAAGAGGCTAGAGAAGTTGAAAACATACCTTCCGGTGATATCGACCTTCTCTTGTTCTAATTTTTCAGTGATTGCCGTTCACCAACAAAATGTCAGCGAGTACGGCGAAGCGAAGCGAATTTTTAAGCTGAAAAGTTTTCTTGTTTAGCCATATAATAAACATCTTATTAACCGAGCTTAGTCGGTCTGTATGGGAGAATCTTGACCTCGGTCATGAGTACAGACCTCACTGCGTTCGGTCTGTACTTACGACCTCGGACAGGATTCTCCCATACAGACCTCCTGCTCCGTTAATAAGAGCTAAATTGGGCCATTTTACCATATTAGGTCAAAAGAACGCGCAAAATATGACACGTTATTACACTGTAGAAAAGGGCAAAAATACGGACGAAAAGCGGAGCAACAAAATGGTCGGACACTGTAGAACAGGGCAAAAATACGGACGAAAAGCGGAGCAACAAAATGGTCGGACAAAACGACCCAAACTTTGACTAAATAATGGTGGAATAATAAATCCCTTATTCGATGGTTTAACATATTAATAATAGGTGTGGACATTTTGCTCATCGTTCGAGCTATCGAGTTCAAGAAATCGGAATTCCACCATAATGTAATTGAGGCTTTATTTTAGCTCGTCTTCCGTTTACAGCAAATTGTAAATTAGTTTTCTTCAGCATTATAGTAATCCTGATCCTTGAGTTCACCCTCGACACTGTCGGCATAGAAGTCTTCAAGTTGTAGGTTTCTTCGGTCTCGAGCACGACCTTTATAACCAAAACGACGAAGGGATCGTACCCTAAATTGAATAGCGTCACTGCAACAAAGAAAGTATAAACATCTATTTTTAACGCTTTGAATAAACGTGTATGCATAAGCACAAGGAAATGAACAATTTTGTTTTCTTGTGCTTAATATGCTTATAGTTAACAATTATTCACCGAAGTGGAAGTGGATAGTACTTTGTTAATCACCTCCGAGTTAACCAATCAGCGCGCAAGGAAAGCACTATTCACTTGTGTGGTATATACTAAGGGACGGACCATTAGAAAAGTGATGGGGGGGAAATCGAAAAAAAAAAAATCATGCACAAGATGCCATCGGCGTTCGGATCCAAATGACAGCCAAAAGTATTTTTGTGGGTGAAATTCGAGCTTATTTCAACACGTGTCGAACGCTGGAAGTGACTGAAGTCTCCTACCTTGTCATATTATTATACACGGTAATAGTAGTCAGACGTAAAATAGCTGTAACGTTAGCAAAAAACACCATCATCGACTTTATTTAGTAATTTCGCTTTTATTTATTGCTCAAAAGTTCCCCGTTTAAAAACCCATACAAATTCTTATATAAAGACCGCCATTTTAATATATGCAAATATCATGCTTGGTCTACCTGTGGTTCTGCGTTCGGCGTTCGGTTAATAACCCCGCCGATTTTAATACATCACAATCAGTGCTAACTTTTGGGCCTCCTCAACTCAACATTCATTCCTGCCGGCCTGACAGGTATATTAATTGCATAATTTTTCACTATACACCTGCAAACTGCTACTTCTTCTTTATGTCATAAAATAAATGGAAAGTAACGTTAAAGGACAAGCGATGTAATTAATAAATCAAAGTAGCACTGTTTTTAATTAATTCAATAGCAAATTGTGCATGAAGAAGATTTTATAAAAAAAAATTCGTGCAAAGGGCTGCAGTCCAAAAAAATTCTTGCACAGGCAATGGGCCAAAAAAAAATTCTTGCAAGCCAAAAATCCCCCCCATCACTTTTCTTATGGTCCGTCCCTAATTTGGGTATACCATCCCCATCTGAAAGGGAGGGGTGTGGGTTACATTCATCACTCATTCCCCTCCCCTCTAATAGTTTGACACAAACCTTTCATGCAGTGAAAAAACAATGACGCAAATCACAAGGATAATGACAAGAACACGCTTCATGTTGCAAGTATTCCTGAAAAAAACACACACATTGTATTAAACAACAACAACATCTTTTGTTTAAAATTACCGTAATGATTCGATTTAGCGCCCTCCTTCCAATAAGCGCCCCTTCCGAATAAGCGCCCTCCTTCGAATATGTTTTTGTCAATAAGCGTCCCTATTCCAATAAGCGCCCCCATTCTAATAAGGGCCCCATTCTTATGAAATGAACAATTCTTTTAAAAGTAACTGAACTTTCAACGATTTGTTTACTGCCCGGGGGGGGGGGGTACTCCCCTAAATTTAGGATAGGGGTGTGTGCCGCGAACGTTCTCAAACCCTGACCCTATCTAAGGATAAAGAAAACGAAAATTAATACCCTTTCTAAGGCCCAAACCTGAAAATTGACACCCTATTCAAGGGGAGGAGAAGCATTGCGTGAAGTCTCAAATAACGGCTAACCGCGCACGGCAAAGCTCAAATCTTTCAAAATCGCTTTGTTAATACTTAATGACGGATAGTTCAGTTTTAACAGACAATTTTTTTTTTGTTTAGCTGGGTGTTTATTTTAGCTGATAGAATTTAGCTACCCTATCTAAGGGTCACACCGGGAACACAATGCCAAAAGGAACAAAAGTGATACCCTATTTAAGGACCGAGAACCTCAAAAAACAGACCCTATCCCGCGGCACATACCTATATAGCCCATATATGGGAGTACCTCCCGGGGGTTTACTGTTACAATTTGTTATTGTTAGTTACCGTAGATAAACTCATCAACATTCACCGTACCGTTCATGTATATATTTATTGCTAAAATGAACAATTCTTTTAAAAGTAACTGAACTTTCAACAATTTGTTTCTGTTACAGTTTCTGTTATTGTTAGTTATTTTAATATTTTTTAAAGTTTCGAACATTTGGTTGTTTCTCAAAAAATTAACTAAGCGCCCTATCCCGAATAAGTGCCCTCCTTTGAGGTGCCAAAAGTAAATAATAGCCCCGGGCGCTAAATCGAATCGTTGCGGTAAAGCTTGCACAGCTTATGGGGCCGTGTTGCAATGCTACTGTGTGTATCTTAAAAATGTCATTAAATCCCATAAGTATAAGAATATCGAGGTTGAAATTTGCGAAATTTTAAGAATATTATAAGAATAAATCCATAAATTTTGAAAAGAATATAATTTTGTGTTGCAAATTTGTAAATACAATACAATTAATGTTTTAACTAAACCGTATAAAATTCTTTCTTTCTCTAAACGGCAAAACTGGCCGACAAAACGCCGGATGAAAGCCTGCACTAGCAAAATGTTCGATGCTAATGACAGTTCGATGAACGGTACCAGTGTACTACATCTGTATGGTTTTCAGATGGTATACAGATCTAGACACCAAACACTTGTAATAGATACCCTTAAACATTCTAAAACGGAGATGTCATAAGCTAGAATTTAACAATATTCACATCGAAGCCCTTTCCTTGTCAGAAGTTGCCTAGTTGAAAAGAATTCTATATTTTAAGATCCTTGAATGCTACTTACCAAGTAAATGTCAATAGACCGTCGTAGCTTTCGCTTGAAGTCACTCGCGCACTTATTAATACTTTGAAACAAGAAAGGGCGTCACCTAATTACTTATTGTTTTTATTCATTTTGAAGCGATGACGTCATCGCTTGATGTCATCAGGCGAGTGGACCGGGTTTGTTACGCGCAATCGTTGACCTATCAATAGAACTGAATATTACTGAGAACTAACGACAGGAATAAGAAAGCGAGAAAATGGCCGCGTAGAAGACAAAGCAAACTACTCCCGGGCAGTTAGAAAGGACTAATACAAAGTATAAACGAAAGAGATAAATTATAATTGACGCTTGGAAATTTTTGTTGAACAGTCATTCAACACAGCAGTTGTCAGCCACTTTCATTTATATTAATTTTTTGACAAATTTGCTTGTAAAGCGTCATCGCTTCTTCATGCATTGCGTGCCGTTAATTATTCATAACTTCAAAGAGTCGGCCTGCAGCGAGCCCTCACTAATCACGAAAGATCAAGAAGAGACGTCTGGACGAGTTTCGTCAAGCATTTTGTAATCCGTCCGGTTATGCGTCTCTAGTCAGTAAAGACTACAAGATGAGTTACTCGTCCTGACGAGCTACTTTCGTAGTCGGCGTCGTTTAAGATGCATTTCGAAAAGTAGTCCATCTAGACGAGCATAGGTTAACAAGCCACTATTTACGATACTTCTGATCGATACAAATGTAAATTTCGCGGTGGTTCTTGACATCTTGGCATCCGAAATGATTTTCCGAGTTTTTTCGGCTCTCTGGTGTATGGCCGATACAACAACCGCTGAAGTTTTTTTTTTTGCTTTATTGGCATTTAAAATAATACAAAATAGTTAAATAACGGTTAACAAAGTAAAAGGTAGCAAAATTAATATTAAATACACATACAAGTAGACTATCTAAGATACAAGAGGAAGTTTACGTTTAAAATAAGCGGTAATTTTGGATTTACATTTGTATCAACTAAAAGAAAAAAGGGAAAAATATAACAAGGGAAATCAAGAAGATTGCAACGTACATAATTAAATAAATTACAAAAGTTAAGTGAAATTCTTACACTTTCTATTAAATTCGTCCAGCTGTTTATTTTTAATGGCAATTTGCCTGAGGGTATCAATCCTGATACTTAAGAAAGGGGGAAAGCTGTCAAAATTTATAGAAGAATCGTCTTGAAAGCAGCAGAAAATAAAGTACTTAGCGACAAGTGTGACGTAATTTAAGAGCTCTTTGAACTGAGTGTTGTTGTACCAACCATATATTATGCTACGTTCATTCAGTTCGACTGTCTGACAAGTTTTTTCACACCACCAAATTTGGAAAACATTCCAAAACGCAGAGACTAAATTACACTAGAAGAGCATATGCGGAAGGGTTACGCCTCCAACTAGGGGGGATAGAATTTATCAGTCCATAATATAATGGTAAAGGGAACACGTATCAAAAGTTTTTGTTGAAATTTGTCAATGGATAGAAAGGTGGAGTCAACATCGAGCAGGTCCTGCAGGCGTAAGATTCCGTTTTGGAACCAGTGTTTGAAGAAAATTATTTTTTGTCGATTACTATCTTGCTGTTGTTCCAAATTATTTCATTATGTATCTGTGCACTGTCATCAGGCTGAAAAATCTGATCTGTAGTCTTTCGGAGGTTTACCTTCCCATATGAAATTGAAAATCAAATTATTGGTTTCATCAACAACATGAGGTGGTACGTACAGATTAGACGCGTTAAAGATCAGTTTTGACAGTGCTAAAGTTTTTACAATGTTAATCCTTCCGATTAATGTGAGTTTTCTGCATTTCGAAGCATTCAAAAACTTTTTCCATGTTCCGTATCTTGTCGCCAAAGTTCAATTTGTCTGCTCTGGGTGAGTCGTACGAGAAGAAAACGCCAAGCGCACAAATAGGTTCTTGTGGCCATTTAAAATTAATGGGGTGTCCTGTCTGTCTTTCCAACAACCCAACCACATAGCTTCGGTTTTTGACCTATTGACCTGTAAACCGAAAGTAGAAGCGAATTTCTCTAGCATATCTAGTAAATGCCCTATTGAGTTGAGGTCGCTCACAAAAACGGTGGTATCGTCTGCATACATAGCGGTTTTTATTTCGTTTTCTCCGATTCTGATACCTTTAATAAGATCATCGCATTTGATAGCTCTAGCAAAGAGTTCAAGGCCAATAACAAAAAGTAAACCTGATAATGGACAGCCCTGTCTTACACCTCGGTTTATTGGGAAAAAGTGTGAAGCGTGCCCGTTATTTAAAACGCAGCTGGAGATATCAGTGTGAAGAGTTTTAAACCACTGTACCTTTTCTAAGTAATGCCATTCCGCAATGGTGTCGAACTCCTTGCGAAAATCAAAAAAGACGGCAATTCCTGGCAGATTTTCTTTATCGGTGTAGAACATTAGATCTTGTATCAGTCTGATATTTTCGCCGATATAACGCCCTTTTACATATCCTGTTTGATCAGGATTTGCTAGTTTAGGTAGAACCTTTTCTAAGCGCTTGGCCAAAACTTTGGTGAGAATTTTATAATCCACATTTAACAGAGAGATCGGTATAAGATTTTCCAGAATTGTTTTATCCTTATTCTTTTTTGGGATAAGAGAAATAATTCCGCGTCTTTGGTATATTGATAAAGCGCCGTTATGGAAGGCATAATTAAAACTACCAACAATTGAGCTTTTCAGTTCGGACCAGAAGTATTTTAAAAATTCAACAGGCAGTCCGTCTGTACCGGGAGTTTTGTTTGCAGAGAAGTCTTTAAGGGGAATTAGCGCTTCTGTTTCTGTAATAAGACCTTCGCATAGATTTTGTTCATCTTCGTTTAAAGAGGGACTGTTATTTGGATTAAAAAATACATCGTTGTCGCGCGCACACTGTGCGGGAGATACATGTGATTTATAGAGGTTTTCATAGAACTTTTTTTGTTCCTCTAAGATGTCAAGTTGACTGGTTGTGAAGGAACCATCGCTCAGCTTCAATTTAGTGACCGATTTTCTTGAATAATTTCTTTTTTCAAGACCATAAAAATATTTATTGTTACGTTCACCTTGTTCATGCCATCTAGCACGGCTTCTAAGAATCGTTCTGCGAGTTTTGTAAACTATTATCTTGTCTAGACGAGCTTTGGTCGAGTTGAGCTCGCAAATGATTTGTTTATTGTTTCTGTTGTTTTCCGCCTTCGCGAACAGATCGTTTATTTTATTGTGCTTAAATTTATTGTGTTTAATTTTGGTGTAATTGACAGTGAAACCTCTGATTTCCATTTTAATGAGGTCCCAACGTAACCCTAGATCTTCTACGGATTCGTATTTGCTTTGAACTGAGGGAGGTTTTCACGTAACTGAGAAACGTATTGATTATCTTCAAGAAGGGAAGTGTTGAATTTCTAAAAACCGGGACCTTTTTTTTTGTTTTGATTCTTCGGAAATAAGACGGCTACGACAAAAACGTCAAAAGTGATGAAATAGCCCACAAGGACAACAGAAACCAAGCAAGGTGAGTACATTTTGTTTATTATTCCACTATTGTTCCATTAGACCATGTTAGGGCAAAAGAACGCGATAAATATGCCACGTCATTGCATTGTAGAACAGGGCAAAAATATGGACTGAAAGCGGAGCGACAAAATGGCCGACTAGAACTAAACTTTATTTTTAAGTGACATAGTAAAAATAATCCATTATTCGATGGTTTAACATATAATACGAGCGGACATTTTGCTCATTGCTCGCAAAATATCCGCGAGTATTGCATGCTAAACCATCGACTAAGGTGTATATTTTTTATTGAAAAGAAGGTAAATTTTTTTTCGTTGAGCGCTTTTACTCTCCGTTATTTTAACCTCCATTTAGTGTCTTATAAAGCGTACAAATTCTCAACGGCCTAAATTGTATCACAACGCCGCGCACTTCAAGTAGTCGCGTCCATTTCTCGAATCGTGAGTTTGGGATACCTGTGCGGCAAGCAGACGTACTAGGACTAACGAAGTCCTTGGAAATTCTAAGACGAGAAGCGAAATTAGTTCGTGAAATCAGGAAGCTCGAAAAACAGGGGGTAAAATTGCAGTGTTTGACTAACTGGAACAGATCAAAGAGAAATGACTTTTAATCCGAGTTAATTATGTGTGATGAGACATATATGGCTTTATTTTATCAAGGATGCTTTTAAAATTTCCCATGTGAAAGACATTTCACATGGGTGAGCTGGTGTAGTTTTTTAAATGAATTCTGAATAATAAAATACCTGAATGTCAGCACTTACCTAACGTCAAGCAACAGTCGATAATTCGCTTGATGCGGCCGGGCCACAGCAGATCAATCGATCAAGTACGAAATATAATTACTGCAGATCGATGTTCTAGGCTCTGATGTAATCAGCCAATAGCATGCAGCAAGGAAGCAAAAGGGATTAACTTGTGGTGTCAAACAGGAAAATGTTTCTTAATTGCACTTAATCATGCGTTGTTCTTGTTCGCGAATTTAAATGTGCTCTAGACAAAACGGAGTCAGAGCTGGAACGAAACTCTATCAACAGGAAATTTTAATTGACTTAGAAAATTCACGAAATTTAATCCTGATTTAATTTTACTTAAGTTGGACATTTTAAAGATCAAATTTGTTAACAAACTACGATGATACAGGTGAACAGGCGTAGTACAATGCATATTAGTAACGCTTCTCTGAGAGCACGCGCAATAAAGAACACCGTCCAATTTTTCTTATCCACTTCTACAAATGCGCAACAACTTCAAGTTCGGTTAGGCAAGATTTTTGTAATACATAGCAGTTTTGTTTCTGATGTTCTTTTTTGAAGTATTATATTTGTTTGTGTATGTTTGTTCCACTTAGCGACCCAAAATTAACATTTTCCGCGTTGTAAATTAAAGAGTTATCTCACGGATGGTTGGGCTCGGTTTCCACCGCACTCTTGAGACAGAGTCCGGTATTCGTTACATCCCCGGGGGAGGGGGAGAGGAGCATGGCCTCATTTTCCCGAACAGCAACTGGTAAAGGAGCCTTACGGATTTCGCCTCAATATTATAAGGTCGTGGTTTGTAATCTACTGACCTATTCCTTCATCCAGTGTTTTGTTGGTTTGTTTGTTTCATATTATTACCCCTTTGGTGTTTACCTATTTTAGTTTACTAGTATTTAGAGATTTGCTCTGATATATGATGAAGTCACTAAGAATGGCGTCTGGGACCTTAATGGGAAAATCAGTATCCACATCTCTTTTTCGCCCCTATTGGTTTACTCCCTTCATTGTAGCCCATGAGACCCAGCGTGATTGCTAAAGGACCATCAGAGGAACACTTGAATAAACGAAAACTGAATTCTTTCTCTGTGTCGCCGAGAAAAAGGTGACGAAAGTGAAGTCAACGGTTGCGTTTTGGATGCCTTCCGAGTGGAGTTGTCTTTGATTTCTTGCAAATTTCAGATTTGTAATAATTTTTTTGCTTTGAATGAAATTTTGACCATCATAAATAAAAGTGGGTCCGCAATGCGTACATATGTGGACTTTCATCTGCTTTTGATAACAAAATGAGTAGGTGAGCCAATGTTAGACGTTTGCTTCTCGTTTCCGGTTTGGCAATAGACCCCGGCGCTCTGGCACTTCGCGCTGTGTGAGGTCAACTTGTAGGCAAGTCTAAGTATCGGTCAAATATGAGTTGACAGTCACTTGAAACTCGAGATGGTAAAAACTTATCAATCAACTTTTCTTATGATCATGAAAGAAAAACTACTTTTTCGCTTTGAGAACAAACCTTGCAATTTACCCAATGCAGTCCAATTTAAATTGTGCCAGAGAAGCGGAAAACCTGGGAGAAGACCCGACAGTATCTCTATATGATTATATGAAAAGGACGGGGATGTTCGTCGGAGAATTTGATCTACTGATTCTACTCCTGTAAAGGATAACATTACAAACAATACACTAAGGTTGATACTAGATACAAAAGTAGACTTTGTTTCCCGAAAGCCCCGGAGACCTTTTGGGACCGCAAAGCCACTTTTAGTTATCTGTATTTTAAAAACAGAGAAGTGTAGGCCTGAAACTTTGTTTGAAGAGAACTTCTGTTCATATTAAAAAATATGATAGATTAGACACCTCTGTAATCATAAGGTTTAAGATTTTGCTATGGCTTTCCGGGTGCGAAAACTTTTCAGGACCTTCGAGAAACGGACCCCAGAATTGATATAGCACGGCTGCAACCGTGGACAGCTGTCGTGTTGGTGTCTCTCTAAGTCTATTTTTTCACGTACTTTAGTCTACGGTATTATTTGTAATGTTATTTTATTTTTTCGGCTGATAGAATATTTTGTATATCCCACGTTAGCAGCATTATCGTTGCCGGTCCCTTGCTGATTTGAGTTTTACTTTTCCCGTAAAGGATGGCAATCTGGGCGTGGCTCAACCTTTTTTTAGCCCCCAAGCTAGAGATACCATTTAAAAATACAGACAATTCAAATAAGAGCTACAGTCACTTTAAATGGATAAAACATTGGCAACATGTCCTTAAAACCAAACGAAGATGTCTGTTGGGACCATTCATATGACAGTCTCTTGGGGGGGGGGGGGGGGGGGGGGGCTACTAGAAAGAGACAAATAAGAGACAAATAAGATATTAAATTGAAATTAGAACAATAAAATTAGTTATTAAGAACAAAAGCAAAATCTTAGCACTAGAAATCGGGGATACTAATTTCAGCCCATTCATAAATAAATATTTCGCGGAGTATGTAGACTGTCTTTGTTTGCGTGAGATTTCATCTGAACGCTTGTGTAAACAACAGCTGAACTCATTAATTAACTCAGTTTCTTTGAATGCGTTGTTTTTATATATAAATTTTCCGTAATGGCTTTTATCGCCTTTCAACAAGATTTCACTAATAATTTCTTGATGCAAGAAGGCAGATGAATACTTTTTTTCAACCTAAAATTATCATCGTTCTTGAATTACTTTTCGAGTGGAGTCGGCGAGTTGCGAACGACACGTTTTATAATTATCAGTAATTTAGTTTACCGCACTGTTTCAATACATACATTTTTCGGTTCAAAATAAGTTTTATGCGATTCACACTTATTTTTTACCAGCAGTTTTGAATTCGACATCAGTCAGATTGTGTTATTCAAATTAAACTTGGGAGAAATCCAAGACAATAATGAATGCGGTAAAGCCCCGGGAAAACAACTTGATTAGTGAACTTGTTTTGTTTTGACTCGTTGTGTATCCATTCTACCGTTCTAAAGATTCTGTGTGGCAAAGCTGAAACAAAACAACAAATATCCACATATTTGCTAAATAATGCTAATCAACTATTTTCAGTCAATTGTATGCGAATACAGCGAATACAGCAACTGCATGAGGTCCAGTCGAACACAAATAGCGCGCGAAAAGTGTGAAAAATAGCGTTACCTTTGCCCGCAGTTCAGTCGAACGCCATGCAAATATAAAGATTAATGAAAGTCAAGTATTTAGCATGCGTGATGCTTTCTTTGTGGCGTCTCGTGGGCAGTTCATTTCCCGGGTCCACGTCCAACTTAACATTAACTCCCTCCAAAACTTCGGATTTTCCGAACACCCTCGAAAGCTTCCGAAAGCGCTGACACGAGTTATCACGGAAATTGACGTCCCAATCGGGAAAACTGTACGATCGCAATATGTGGATTTTCACACTTCGTGTGAAAGTCCACATAAAAATGACTTCATGTACGAACGTTTAGCGGCCATTCATGTCGCCTGTTATTATTTGGAGACTTAGTTGAGTAATATGTAACTTCAAGGAAAGCAACACAAACGAAACCATTTAAGTATCCTTTAATAAAGTATTTCATTCATTCATTCCTTTATCTGATTGGTTAAAATGAAAAAAGCGATGACAAGTTATCAAATTTTGCATTGTATAACACGATGTTAGTCCGGCCATTTTGTTGCTCCGCTTTCCGTCCGTATTATTTTATTAGATTAGGTTCTTAGGTAATGTATTTGTTCCAGTGTTTTAGGCTTCCTTTTAAGAATTTGAAGTGCGCGTTGATGTGTTTAACACCATGCAATGCTGCTTGTCGCTCATGCAGGCCTGGGAATGGTGTAGGCTTTCAGCAGAGCTGGAGTGCTGTTAAGTCACGTAAATAGCTCAAATTATTTAAATTATACATTAAAAATGGATATAAAAAGGAAAAAAATTAATTTCAAATAGTAAAACGTGCTCATGTGCACGGCACGGTAAGGTAAACAAGTTAAGGAATTATTAAATCTATGACGTCGGAAACTCAATGCTTTTTAAGGAAAACGTTACTTAATGTTCGTGCGTAATTACCAGTTGCTATTATGCAAATATCTAGTGTTTTAACGTCAACTTTATTTTCAGCAACTTCAATCCCTGGGATCGAGGTTGTATTATCAGAGGGTAAAGTGCTAGGGAAAACGAAAAATTGATTATTTTATTTTTCATAACCCGAACGAAATTTTTATATTCTATTAAATATCATTTGTTATTGCTAAACCCATATTCAAATGTCATTATTTCTTCGGAAATGTCACCGGTATAAATGCATTATTCCACCCACAACATCCTGTCTTATTCCTGTTTATTTATGTAAAACTCACGACAAAATACCAGTTGCACCTATAACTTATTATTATTCTTGTTCTCGACAACAGGAAATTCGGTAAAGCACCGTATTTTACAAACTTTCCGGATTAATAAGATCTTTAACATCAAGGAACTATTCGCTCAAATAACGAAAATCTGTCATTCCTTTTGCTTGTTTATTCTGTAACCATAGCAATGATACGTCATTGGAAGTGCGAATATCAGTTATATAACACAAGTCCTTGCTTCAGGTGCGACAGGTGTACGCCGGAAGGACGCCAAGTACAAACAACAATTGTTCCCTATTAAAGAAGGTAAGAAAAAATTGTAGTATATTTTCGCTTCAGTACAATCTTGGAGTCATGAAAACCAGAAAAACGTCCAAAATACGGCGTATTGTCCCTGCGAATACAAGTGAGAAGAAAATTTAAACGCCGTGAGCTATTGCGTGAAAAAGAGCGCGAAGTTTGGACAAATTTTTTTGACAGTTCTTCGAATTGCTCAGAAAACAAACGCAAACCAATGCGCCTCCGTTTTCATATTGAAATGTCGGTTTTGAATATTTCCTTTTTTGAAGACGATTAAGATTTTAGATCGACTTACCAGAGCACCATACTAAGAACTCAAATAGTCGATCCTCGCACATTTTTGGCTGAATAGGAGCCATGTATTTATAGCAGCGTAAATTAATACAGTGAGGTCCCATTTAACGATATTTTCCTCTGGTAGTGCAGATGAACGTAACAAAAACACGAAAACACTATACGAAAAGGAAAGCAATTTGGTCGATTCGCGGATCAACAAAATTTCGTTTTTAAAACGTTACACCGCATCTCTAATTGGTTGATCTGTTGTTTCACTCAGTTTTTGCTATAATCGAATGAACTTTTCAACTTAATTTTCTTTTAAACTCTCTCTAAGAGAGAAATTCATTTTCGTTTTCTTTATTTTCTCCCAAAATTCCTTTATTCTCCCGATTTTTTCGAGTAATTTCGCATGCAAACACACCTCCGTTTGTAAGAAACTTGCACTTGCATTTCGCAGTATGAACACTGAGCGAGAAAAAGAAGTGGACCCATTTGTTTTTCTTTAATTACTTCTCAGTTTCATGAATGAAGTCTTTAAAATTCTTCAAGTCACCATTCTTACCGCTGGTCATTTTAGATCTATTCATCGAAAACAGTCGCAAAATACCTTATTATAGGAAATTAACGCTTTATCAAATTAATTTTTGAAAATTCGCGTTAATTTTTGTGACCGTTAACTTCTGCGCCCTTAATTTAGTGGAACGCTAATTTACGTGCCATTAATTAAATGGAGCTTTAATTTGGATTTCTTTTTAGCATTGTTTTATCAGGGTGGAGATCGTTGGCGCTGAAAAGAACGCTCGAAGTAGCGAGATTCGTTTGGGTTTTGGATTTTGTTAACTTGTTAACAGTGTTTTACAATAAATTTGTTCCTGTTGTCTCTACAAGCTCCGTTTCTTTGTGTGGTCGTGTTCATTTCCTTCATTTTGAAATTAGCGCCTCTTTCGAGTTAATTTCCTTTATTGGAAAGTAATTTTTCCTTCACTTCGTTAATTAATACGAGCGTTAATTTTGTATAATAAGGTAGTGCTGACGGGTATAATTAACTGAATTAATTCCACTTTACACCTGAGTAAAATATGACTTTGTAATAATAAATAACGTTTTTTAGAATTCGAGAGTGAATAACGCCATAAACCTTTTTTTCAAATCGTAAGGGACTGGAGCCAATACTTATCACAAAGTTTGTTGTTTTTCGTTTTTCCAGCTTGAATAAAACTGCAAAATTTACCGGTGTCGGTAAAACGCCGACTCGGGGGCCGGGGCCGGGGCCGGGGCCGGGGCCAGGGCCGGGGCCGGGGCCGGGGCCGGGGCCGGGGCCGGGGCCGGGGCCGGGGTCAATTTTTTAATTTTTTAATTTTTTAAAAAAAAATGCACCGAATCAGAAAAAAAAATAAAAATTTATTAAGCGTGTGGCGCATTTCGAGTTGAAAAAAGCACCTCGTTCACAAAATACCCGGGAACTTGTTCCTTCCATAAGTTCAAAAGTATAGAAGAAGACATTTGTGGTCTAGCAGTGAAATTCTAACAGCTAGGCGGATAGACTTCTGAGCGCTAGTTTGAAAGGGTTTCCGGGAACGTTTCGGGCGAGTGATCACTAAAGTGAACTGGCGAAAAATAAATTTTATTCCACGGGCAAATCTCCTTAACAGGGCGCAAGTTAACTCTTTTGTAGCTTCAGGGATTCGTCTCACTAAACGGTCCGAATAAACACCGCAAAAATATAAGGTACATGCAGAACCTTTATGTTCGCCGAGCCGTGGAATGTATCGTGACATTCAGTCTGGCAGTGTTGGCTTTGTATAAAATTAATCTTTTAGTTAAAATCTATGAAACCGTTTAGTTTCATTCAGTTTCCAAACGCAAAAGCCTTGAAACTGAAGGTAAAGTCTCGCAGAATCTTTAAAATGTCTTTGTTGTGTAATAAAGTTAAATTTGACCGAGCTTCTGTAGTCTTCTGCCGGCTGGTTAAACTTCATGATCGCTCATGCGAAACGTCATTTCAAACTTTGATATTGACGGAAATCTTGGAAACTTCGGATGTTTTGATTTCGATCATCGCGTATCAATGCAAACCGTGCTAATTAAAAATGTGTTCCCGCATTTTGGTCACACAAATTGGAGAGATGGCTAGATACCTCCATTTGTATTTTAAGAGTATTGTAGAAACTTTAAGATTGCGGGACATGCGAGCTTCTCTGTCTAAACAAAACAATTCTGCTTCCTTGTAAATATTTTTTTGAATACGAATGGCGGTTTTATTTTAACGATATAAACCTGAATTACTTTTCTCTTGCTACACAAACGCATCGGCATGTACAATATAATAAACCTGAAAAAGGTCATCCTTCTGTTGGCGAGGGAATATTCATTCGAGCTAGCGCTCAGAAGTCGGCAGCACAATCTATCCGCCAAGTTGTTAGAATTTCACTGCTAGACCACAAATTTCTTCTTTTATACTTTTGAACTTATGGAAGGATCAGGTTCCCGGCTCTTTTGTGAAGGAGATGCTTTTTTCAACTCGAAATGCGCCACACGCTTATATAATTTTTTTAATTTTTTTTTTCTGATTCGGTGAATTTTTTAAAAAAATTAAAAAATTGACCCCGACCCCGGCCCCGACCCTGGCCCCGGCCCCGGCCCCGGCCCCGACCCCGAGTCGGCGTTTTACCGACACCCAAAATTTACAGATGACTCAACACGTCACCAAATGTATAGTTGAGTTACGGGTGACCGTGTCATTTTCGGCTCGCTAACTGAAGCTAATTTTTTGTTGTTGTTTAAGTTGTTGTCAGCTTGTCCGACCGTTCATTTCAACGCTACAGATGTATTAGCTTTTTAACCAAAACATCTGCTATATAATTCCGTTGAGAACAAATGTAAAATATTACCTTATTAAAGGAATATAACGAAGCATCTTTACAACGTGAACAAAACCTATACGAATTTTCGAAGTTATGTTTACATACACTTAATTAACGTGGATTTTCGTGCGCTGTGCGTTTACATGCAATTAAAAAACGCAAATGTGATGCTTTATGCGTAACAATTTTTATAGCGAACTGCGCTTTTCATAAAACAAAACAACGACGTCCAACAATAGAACTTAAGTTTTAATACCAATGCAAGGGAAGACAACGGCAATGGACAATTTGCACAAAGAAGTAGAAGTGAGCTCTCCCGGATCAGAATCAGAATCTTGAGGGTCATTTTAAAATCGATATTAATGAAATGACGATGTGTCGACTGACCCTGACGGAGCGGTGGATAACATGAAACTTTGCTGGAAATGAAAGTGTCTTAATAAAATAACGATGCTGTAAACTAGTGTGATTTTAATTGACATTGACGTAAATTAAGGTGCATCAAATTAACGTGAATTTCAAAAATTCACGTTAACAATCATGATCTTTAATTTCCTATAATAAGGCAGTAAAATAGCCTCTAAAAGGAGCTATTATGCCAAGAATTTGATAAATCTACTACTTTACAGAGAATGTCCCAATTTTATCAGTTCGAGGGTATTTGACTCATTTGGATAGGTGCCAATCATTAGACGTGTCGTATTTAATTATTAAAAGCCATCTTGGAAACTGTTAGTGCATTAGGTAAAATGATTCCATTGCATTCAATAATATTTCAAATGTTTCCCGACGTTATATTGTAGTTACACGTATACCAAATGGTGAAATGAAATTGGCCTATGAAGTATAATTTTTGAACTTGAAAAAAGAAAATAAATACTTAGCAGATACAAAAAGGAACACATGAACACTAATTGATTAACTTGGCATTGGACAATGCTTCACAAACAACAAATATAAGTATTTTTAAATATTGCACCATCGCTGGATATATCATTAGTATTCTTCAAAGCAACGCGTGCTATAGTTGGAGCTTCCCTTGTCAACAGTGAAAACAGAGTATCTAGAAGAAACTCGTGAGTGTTTCGAGTTCAGTGTTAACTGCGTGATCGCATTATCAGAGGGAACGTCTTGTTGTATTATTTCTCTTGCAACCATTTCCCATTAGGAACCCGTCATTAACAACGCAATTTCCGCAAGAGCTCGAAGGTAAGAGAATTTTTAAAGAATATATTTCCATACTTCCTTTGAACTTTTAAGTAGGAATATAATCAAAAACAACTTCAACAAGCTAAAACAAATGATACTGGCTTTCAAATAACCGAGAAAGCCAGCCAATAAATGTCGAAATACAGTGTATATCCTTTTTGAATACTGAAAAAGCAAAAGGCAAAACATTACATGAGAAAGAAAAGTAGTGTAGTTTCTTACAGTACTTTGAATTGTTCAAATAAAATGTTCGCCTTTATTTTGATATACAAATTTCCGTTTTGAACTGTTTTGAGTGTTTCCTATTTTCTAAGGTTTTTGCCTGCTATTCAACCCAGAGCGCTACTGAGAACTCGAAAGGTGCCCTAAGTGAAAAATTGAGCTTCAAGAGGCTATGCAGTGGAGCCTTCACCGTTATTGTTTATTTTATAAAACCTGATCAAGAGGAATTATTTCTGCGTTCAAATATACAGAGAAAGACGATAGAGATAGAATCACTTTGACCATCATTAATTTCCCTTTATTCTATCATTTCCTCCCCTCGATTAAGTTTTCAACTCATTCTGCCGCTTGACGTCGTCAGCACTACACAGCACTGTTATATTGTTTTTAAATACACAGAATGCAAAGAATTTAAGAATAGGCCATCGGACGAGACTTTCTCGCTTGGCTTGCTCAAAAGGCGACACATTAACGTAGCTCAAGTCGTCAACACTATACACAAGAGCTCCTGATCTTACATTAAACTTTGCTCATTTTGTTTTGAACTGTAAAGTGCCGTTGATGTAATAGTTTCATATTGCGTTATACCCTATGTGCAGTTACAAAAGATCAGGAAAATGCTGTGGACAGTTCCCTGTTTCTTCCTCTTCGGCTTCCAGTTCATGGACTGCGTATCTGCTGGTAATCAATGCAGACAAGAAGTAAGCGTACGTGGTTTGGCGCTTAAAGGATTCGTCTTTAAAAAATTCTACGTGAGAGCCCTTCACGAGTGTGATATTAGCTGCGAAAGAGAAATCACATGCCAGAGTTATAATTACGCCGCCGGAGAAAGGTCGTGCGAACTGAATAACAGAACGAAAGAGGCAAGACGCGAGAACTTCCGCTCAGACCCTGCATGGTTTTACAAACGACGCTTGAGCGACCGGGGTATGTAATCAATCATGAATGCATTATACAAATATTTATATTGCCCCCGGACAAATGAAAAGATGTTACTCCTTTGATGTCGATTAATTTATAACATCTGAATTTACTGTTACCTATCAGAAATGATAAAAATCACCATAATGTCACAGCAGTTGTTTTCGTCGATAAATCAATTTTATCGATAAAATAAAACCAATCGGATTCGCGGACCTCACTCGTCGTGCTGTTTTGCAAGTCCGCCATAAAACCCCCGGGATAAAACCAGGATTACATGGGCGCTTCCTTCAAATGGAAGAATGATTCTTTTTGGCTTCAAAATTTTTCAAGTTATATGTTTGTGACTGCTATCCCTGACAGTGGTTACTAAAACGTTTTGACTTCTCTTCTCACCATCACCAGTGTTTGTTATAAATCAGTTTTATCGAAATTCTGTGTTTAATTATTAATTATTAATTATCTCACGGGTTTAGTAAAATCACTCTATTTTTTCTTTTTCTTATCAAAGTTCCTCTCGGTTCCATTTCGGAGCTACCAGCGCAGTCATGTCAGGAAATAAAAGCAAGCGAAGGCAAAGACACCATTAGCAGCAAGTACTGGCTGGATCCAACTGGGACTGGAAAGGCAGTTTCGGTTTATTGTGACATGAGCTTTGGAGGTTAGTCACGCGGCTTTGACATGATCGCAAACTGTATCAACAGTGTTGGCGGGCATGATTGTGCACGTGAAACTCAAAGCAAAGATTTTCCCTAATCCCAATAAAAAAAGCTGGCCTTCTTCTTGAAACTCCTAACCTATTTCAGGTCAAAACATGTGGTATGTCTGATAACACAAAGAGGTGCAACGGCCACATTTATGTGGAAAAACTTTGATGCAAAATAGCAAGCTATTTTGTTTTTCGCAGAACTGAATAGCAATGGGTTACTGTATTTTAGAAGCCAATCACTAGTTTGGTATATTCTAATTTTTAGCATGCTTTTTGATATGATCGTATATTTTCTCCCGCAGCTTACCGAAAGAATTGCGCTGAACTCTACTATTCTGGTGAAAGGAGAGACGGTGTGTACACAATCAAACCTGACAATTTATCTGCCTTTGATGTGTTTTGTGACCAAGCAATGGCCGGTGGTGGATGGACAGTGTTCCAGAAGAGATTCGACGGGTCGGTAGATTTTTACCTCAATTGGAGCGACTACAAACATTGCTTCGGAGATCTGAGTGGTGAATTTTGGCTTGGAAATGACAAGATTCACCGCCTGACTTCAGATGATAACAAGAGGTTGCGTGTGGATTTAGAAGACTTCGAAGAGAATACTTCTTATGCCGAGTATGACATGTTTGGTGTTATGAGTGAGAGTGACAAGTACAAGCTGATCCTCGGCAATTACTCAGGTATTAGTCTTTCCTTTCATGTTACACTGTTAAAGCAGTGCGGTTTTCTACAGTAAGTGGAATACTAACGGGAAATAGCTTCCAAGAAAATTCGTATCTAGGGAACAGAACATTCCAACATAGAAGTACCTTTTCGCTACTCATTTCTTAGGAACTGCTGTCGACTCACTCCTCGGCATCGCGGTCAACCATTTTCCACTCAAGATCAGGATAATGGCAGCCATGGTAGACGCTACGATCGCAAAGCATTATTTTGTGACATATTCAAGATGGCGACGATCTTTTATTTTTTATTTATTTATTTATTTATTTATTTATTTTTATTTCATTTTATTCTTATACTAACAACGTCTTCCCCACCATCTACACACATTTCTCATCTCCTTAAACCCACTGACCTCACAAAGGTTGCTAGTGAACCTACTGTTTTTAATTATTTTTTAATACAAAGATAGTTGATTATTTTTGTCTCAGGAACTGCTGGTGACTCTCTCTCAAGCATGCACCGCGGTCGACCATTCTCCACTCGAGATCAGGATAATGATGGTAACCAACACGATAACTGTGCCAGTAAATATCACGGAGCCTGGTGGTACAACAGCTGTCACTTCTCCAACCTGAATGGCATCTATCGTCACGTGAATCCCTCCCCCTACGCTGATGGTGTGATTTGGTTTCACTGGAAGGGACACAAGCACTCCCTGAAGAGAACCGAGATGAAAATGAGACCAGCGGATTTCTGATCGAACTGACTTTCATGTTCCAGTTTAAAAATAGCTGAATCTGAAATAATAATGTGTTTTAAAGGAATTCTAGAAGTTACTGATGTCATGTTTAAAATAGCAACGTCTGGTTTTGTAAGAATAGGGGTGAAGTAGTTTTCTGGCTTAAATAAATCAAATGACTATCAAATGTACCCAGTGTAAATATATTTTAAGACTTTTAAGCAAGTCTGAATAAATTGCAACCAGAGTAGCTAACTAAATCTACTTTGAATGGCTTTAAACATTTCAATTTGATTAACAAAAACTATTTATTATATCATATTAATCCAGACGCTACCGCGTGATAACTGATTTCTCTTTAACTGACAAATAATCCATGTGGATTAGCTTTTGAACTGCCGCTAAATGCTACTATTAATTACAGTGTAATATACTGTTGTCAATAATTTATGACGAGACGTGTACTGGAGTTGATGAAAAGCTAATTAACTACCCAGCTGTTGAATAGGTATTAAAGCCACAAGGAAAAGTAAGAGTCATAATATAAAGGTAATATAACACGCATTGCTTTGCTAAATGGCTTATAGGGGCATAGAGCGGAGCAGTTCCCGCCTCTGCCTCAGCTAGTGCGCTGCTACAAATCTTAAAAATATGATTTAACGGAAGTCGAATCCAGATAAAATTGTGCTGTTTGACTTTGAAAAAGTCATGGCAGCTGGTTCACTCCCGTGCTTCCTGACGTCTGACCATAAGATAAGAATATGCGATTTTCCCCAACCTGGTTCCCAGGGCTTTTCCCTTTTCCCTACCCTATTTCAGAACACCCTAGTCAGCAACTGCTTCGATTTGGGCGCACATCGAGAAAGGCTTCAAAACCCCTATGTTTAACACACTATGCTCGCACTTCTCCGGCAAGAGTTAGATTATAACGAATGATAAAAACAGTTTCTTCCAAGAATTATACCTAAATGCTTCCCGAGTACACAAAACAAACCGTGTTAGACCAAAAATAATCAAAACCTATCCCCTATTTTTAACCTGCGAACAAAGTTTCCTTCGATCTTAATTTCTATCTTAAACCAAAACAGCGACAAACTACACTCTCGTGCCGCACATGGCTATGCTTGCACTCATGCACATGCTTGGATAAGGGGGTACTTCCCGAGTGGGGGTGGGGAGGGGGTTACTTGACACGTCATTATAACTGCACGATACACAGCTCGTATTAGTTCCCAAAAATAGGGACATTTTTCTTACTTTCTTTCCAGGATGTGCAGACCCCACGACTAACTGAAGGATTCTTTCCAAGGGTCCATCCATGTTTGCCTACAATACATTCTAGAAGACAGCTTAAAGGGGCTTTGTCACGGATTTTAACATTTATTTTGTGTCGAAGGAAACGAGCACTGAATCTGTTAACAAGCGTCTTTAGTTGCAGATGCCTACGATGGAAATGGATTACAAGTTGAAAAGTTTAGCTACAGTTTTCAAGTTGTTTCCGCACGTCTTCAAAAAAAATCGATATTTATAGCCGTTTTTTTTTCTATCCACATATTAAGGCTATATCTTCCTTCAGATGTTAAATGATAATGTCTTTCATGGGTTAAGTTGCCTACCACTAATTTCAGAACAGTTAAGACCAAAAATCGGCAAAATCCCCGTGACAGAGCTCCTTAATTTAAGAGCTGTAGCCAGACGAAACAGTGAACAACTACACTCTCGAAGCTCGCTCCCTGTCGACCTATATAGAATGAAGCGAGCACTCCAATGATAACTATGGGACCTTATAATGTTTTCTATTTTCAGTATACCTCCAAAAAAATCCTGAATTTAGCCGTTTTATCGTTAGAGAAGGTCAGCACAAGAAAAGTACTGCTTGTTGTCTAGTAATCTACGTAAAGACCTGTTAGGAATGGTCGGAATTGGAAGGGTGACTTGGAACACTCTAGATTCTCCTAGAGTAAGAGTCTGCAGTCTGCATGCGCCGAGCCAAGTGGCCCATCAGGTTGGAGTTTATCCCGGTTTCCGTAGCATGAAGCGACTGGGAGTATTTCTACTCCTCCCTGGATGGGATGCTAGTCCATCGCAGGGTTACCTAGAGTAAGGGTAAGGGTACAAAAGAGTGAGAGTGAGCTGAGATAGGATGCAAACGAGAAAGGTGCCTTCAAACCTTTTTCGTAGATTCTTAAGGCCACTACGCTCGTTCCGTCGTTTTATTCAGGAGTAAAGTGAAAATCGGACAAATCTTTTTGGAGTTTGTGAAAACTAAAAATTAAAGGTGTAGTCAACAACACCGGAAAAAGTCGATAACAAAGCAATAAGTAGTGCCAATTGACCAACTGTAAGTTGCCCGGCAGTTTATTTTGTTCATTTTTCCTTGTGTGTAGTGTGGTCTTGTATAGGCCGTCAAAAATTGCAAAGCCGATTGTATTTCAAGTCATCTTGCGGGGTATTGGGAACCTCACTGGCTACGGTAATGCCATTGCGCAAAGCTAACGTAATATTACATGGATAAAACTTTTGTGTAAGACGCTTTTTTTTCCATTTGTGATGTAATTAAGCATTTCAATCTCTTGATCAATGCGTATGTCTGCAACTAGTCCTCTCCTTTGTTGCGCCGTATTTTATCTTTCATTGAAAACATTGAACTCATAAAAAAACTTGGAGTTGATAATGTTGATTTCTTGCCTTTGCTGTCCTGTTTTGTCGTGTGCTGAATTTTTTTGTTGGGTAGGTGGGGCAGGGTTCGATTCCCTGGCGAATTTGGTGAGCTGGCTACGTTTAGTATGTGCTCCCCCACCTGGCGGTCCTAGCCACTTGGATTGCACCCCCCCCCCCCCTCCCCTCCTATGTGGCTAGCGAGTAGTAAGGGTGGTAGGCATTGCACACCCAGAGCATCATTCCGCCCCCCAAAAAAACATAAGCTAATTCGCCTTTATTTTGATATACAAATATCCTTTTGAGCATTTCCTATTTCCTATAAGGTGTTTGTCTGCCATTCTATCTAAAGCACTATACTGAGAACTGAAAAGGGGCCCTATTTAAAAAATTGAACTTCAAGAGGCTATGCAGTGGAGCTTTTACGGTTATTGTTTATTTTATAAAACATCAAGAGAAATTATTTTTCGTTCAACGTTTTAGTCTTCAGTCCTCTTCTAGTGGACTTTGAAATTGAATTACCAAGCGTGTGAGCCGCTTCTCGTACACTGTCGAGCAATTCACCTTTTGGTCGACAGATTTTGCCTGACAACTGTTTTGCTGTTTTTCTTGTAGTCTTCAGTATGGAATAGACTTTCTATCTAATTTGTTTCAATTTTCCAAATATAGAACTGATCGTGAAAATTAAGGTGAAGTCAACGACGCGGTAAAAAGTCGATAAAAACACACTTTCAGTTTAACAAAGTGCGCCCTCAGTACTAATGTAATAAACACTTAATGACTGGTCTCTCAGTAAACAGTTAATTTTGTTTCCTGAGAATCTCAATGTTTCCCGAGGCGAAGCCGAGGGAAACATTGAGTGGAAAAAAAAAGAGTGGGGAAAAAAAGAGTGGGAGTGAGTTGAGATAGGATGCAAACGAGAAAGCTGCCTTCAAAGATTTTCCGTAAATTCTTAAGGCCACTACGTTCGTCCCGTCGTTATATTTATGAGTAAAATGAAAAGAAGTTTTTAAAACTAAAAAATAAAGATGTAATCAACAACGCGGAAAAAAGCGATAAGTAGAGCCAATTGGTCAACTGTAAATTGCTTGGCAGCTAATTCTTTTCATATTTTTCCTTATTTGTAGTAGGACCTTTTATAGGCCGTCAAAAATTGCAAAGCCGACTGTATTTCAAGTCGTCTTGCGGGGTATTGGGAAAAGTTTTCAATCAGCAATAACCGCGCCTCGGATGAACCTCACTGGCTACGGTAATGCCACTGCGCAAAGCTAACCCTCGTTTCATGGATACAAAGTTTGTGTAACACTTCGTTTCCTTCTATGTGGGATGTAACAAGCATCTCAACCCCCACCCTTGAACATGCGCATGCCGACAACAAAATTGTTCCTCTGCTTTGTTTCACCGTATTTTATCCTTCATTGAAAATATTGACCTCTGTCACAACTTGAGGTTGGTAATGGTAAGTTATATAATTAATCGCCGTAAAAACACACGCTTGCACGCATGCGCATTTTATCGTTGAATAGTTATTTTGTACGCTTACGCTGAGAAAACTCAAAAAGTTAGAAAAACAAATCACTCCTAATACACGCTTACTCATTGATACGATTTGTAAAACGAGGTAACCATTGTCAAGTTAGCATCTAAACAACGTACTCACAATTTTTCGACTTCCGGTGATATCCCGCAAGGGGGAGAACAAACTCTCCATTAAACTTGAGCGCTAGGAAAGAAGGCTGATCCTGAACGTTCCTGAGCAGTTGCGTACCGGTGACAAGGAAGATTTTGTGAAGAAAATCGTCGATGCTGTCACGGGCCACCGCGTCTCCGCCGTTCAGTTTGTTCCTGGCTTTTTCGTCCGTGTCACGTTTTCAACTGTGCAAGATCGCCATGATGTTTTTCGCTATGGCGTGGAGATTGATGGTGTTAAGATTCCCCTTACTGAAGCAGAGTCCACTACCCGTTTTGTCTATGTTCACCATTGTCCTGTGGAGGTGTCCGACGCTGCAGTAAAGGACGCGCTCTCTGCCTACGGTGAAGTTTTGAGTGTGGAGTCCTGCTATTACAAAGGTACATCAATCCTGACCGGCTCGCGCATCGCCAAGATGTCGCTTGAAGATGTCATTCCATGGAAGGTTTGCGTTTATCGCTACCCGTGCCGTGTATGGTACCGTGATCAGCCTGTATCCTGCCGTATTTGTGCCTCTACCGACCACCGTGCCTCGGATTGTCCTTTGCGTGGAAAGTGTTGCAAATGTCGCTAGCCTGGCCACTTTGCCCGCGACTGCGCCCAGTCCACTGAGCCTGTCCGTGTTCTCTCCTCTTCGCCTGAGGAGATGGATGTTGTTTCTGATGTTACTGCTGCGCCTGATCCTGACCGTCGCTCTACTAAGCGTTTTCGTTCTGAGTCCAGCCACGCCTCTGATGATTGTTCTGGCCAAACTGCGCCCGTGGATGTTCCTGTTTCGTCTAACGCTTCCTGCCAATCCATTGATGTTTCTCCGCCGTCCGTTCCTCCTTCTGGTGTATCCCCGGAGGATGTTCCAAAGTCAGTTTCTCCCAACGCGCTTGTGCTTCGTGAGGGGGACCATCTCAATGTTATTGACCTCGGCCGCCTGACCCGCCGCTGTGTTGTCGAGGACTCTGCCACACCAGAGATGTACCGTGAGTGTTTCTACCTGGATCCTACTATCAAGGATGTCCTGCCTGTCATGTCCGTCTTCCCTCTGGGCCGTGATCCTCTTCCTGCTCTCAAGTTCCTCAGCCCTGACGTCTCCCCGGCTAAGTTTCCCGCCAAGTCTACTGTTGCTGAGGGCTCTGCTTCTGCAGCTCCTTCGCCCGCTGTGCCGATTGTTGCTGCTGTGGATCCTGGTCCTGTGTCTTCTGCACCTGTTTCTCCCGCCGCCGAGCCTCCCAGTGCTGTTCCTGTTAAGTATTCTGTTGCTGCCCCTCCTGTCCAAAGAGCTTCGCCTTCTTGTCTGATGATTACTGCTGTCCCTCATGACTCGTCTAGACCTCAGTGGTGTACCCGCCTTCCTGTGGATTTCCATCGCCTTCTGCAGAAAACTAACCACTCGGATGGTTGTCAAGATCATTCCTTCAAGGTGATGAACACTGTGTATGATTTTGGCGAAAACACCTACCGTTTACTTTGTGGCAAGTTCTCCTTTGATAAACTACGATGCCGTTCTCCTCGGGTTAAGAAGACCGAGTCTGACTTCCCTGGTCCTGCTGCCATTGATCTTCCTTGCCTTGCTGCTGATGTCGTTCCTTCTGTGTTTCCTGCTCCTCCTCAAGCTCCTGCCGAGCCTTGAGTTGCTCCAGTCCTGTTGCCGTCCTGTGTGATGCTGTGTCCTGAGATGCTCCAGTCATGTTTCCGGTCCTGTGATGTTGCCGAGTGATGTCTTGCCTTTGCTGTCTTGTCTAGTTTTGGTCAAATTTTTGTAGGTAGGCGAGGCAGGGTTCGATTCCCTGGCGACTTTTGGCGAGCTGGGGCTCCCTCACCCGGCGGTCCTAGGCACCTGGATTGCACCCCCCCCCCCCCCCCCTCCTTGTGGCTAGCGAGTAGTGAGGGTGGTGGGCATTGCACAACCCAGCCCATCATTCCGCCAAGATTCCGCCAAGATTCAAAACGTCACGTCCGTGGGTTGTGATTGGTAGGTCTCGATCTGTTTTGTTTCTTTCTGATTTCAAGGTTTGTTGGCTGTCGCAAGAAGGCGGCTTCACCGTAAAAATCAATCAATCAATCTATTTATTCATTGATCCATCAATCAATCAATCAATCAATCAATCAGTCAATAGTCAGTCAGTCAGCAAGGGCGGATCCAGGAATTTGTTATTGGGGGGGTCCAAACTTTGGTTCAGAAAGGACTGTTGAATTTTTTTTTGGGGGGGGAGGGGTGTTGGGGGGACTTAATTCTTCCCCCACCCGTTACCCCGACCAGTTGCAGTTGTACGTTATAATTCCTTGGTCTCTTACCGTGTAAGTGAATTCTACTGGTAAAGGATGCACCCTTGGAACATGCTCCTCTTGCGCTTGGTAACAAAGATTGTACAGGTTTCCAATCTCAATCTGTGAACGCCGGTCACCGTTGGTGCATGAAATACTGCTTTGCGAGCAGAGGCGAACAGTTCATAGGAGGATACCCAAAAACAATTACATTTTTTTAATATCCCCGGAATTTAGTTCAGTAGCAAAATGCAATGCGCGTTTCAGTAAAAAAAAAACAGCCAGTTCAAAAGTGATATACGATCCTGTCGATGTAAGAATTTCAGTCTCAAACAAGCGTCAGGTCTGATAGGAGGGGTCCGGACCCCCCGGACCCTCCCCCTGGATTCCCCACTGCAGTCAGTCAATCAAACAATCAATCAATCAGTCTACAGTCAGTCAATCAAACAAAACATCAATCAATCAGTCAACAGCCAGTCAGTCAGTCAATCAATCAAACAATCAATCAATCAATCAATCATTCAACAGTCAGTCAGTCGGTCAGTCAGTCAATCAATCAATCAAACAATCAATCAATCAATCAGTCAACAGCCAGAAAGCTTGTTTTGAAATGATAATGGTTAAAAGTCCTTAATAAGTTCTAGGAACATGCATCAATCAATGAATCATTCATGGCTGCCTGTCATTAAGATTTTGTTTTGGGGGGGGGGAGGTTGAAGTTATTATGAGAGGGGCTTGCTCTGGGGGTGGGGCGGGGTACGGGAGCGTTTAATAATATGTTTGGGTTTGGAAGGAATAAAAAGATGTGGCGTCCGAATAAGTTTGGGTGCGCAAAAGAATACCGAATACTGTCGCTTTAAAAAATTTCTTTTCTTTTGCATCTATTTTTTCAGTTCTAAGGGAATGTATTTGTTTCAGTGTTTTAGGATTCCTTTTTAGAATTTGGATACACTCTAACTTCCCGGCGTGTCTGATCTGATTTTTAGTTGATGTGCGCGTTGATGTGTTTAACGTCATGTAATTCTGCTTGTCGCTCGTGCAGCCCTGAAAATAGTGTTGGCTTTCAGCAGTGCTGGGGTGCTGGTAAGTCACGTAAAAAGCGCAAATTATTTAAACTATCCATAAAAAAATGGACATGAGAAGGAAAAAGTTTAATGTCAAATAGTAAAACGTGCTCATGTGCACGGCACGGCAAGGTAAACCTGTTAAGGAATTGTTAAATCTATGGCGTCGGAAACTCGATACTTTCTAAGGAAAACGTATAACGTAAATGTTCGTGTGTTATCACCAGTAGCTATTATACAAATGCCCCGTGTTTTAACGTCAACTTTAATTTCAACTTCAATCCTAGACACTCTTATTTACCAGATTGATAAGATTTTTTTACATCCAGGAACTATCCGCTCAAACAACGTAAATCTGTCATTCTTTTTCTTTGAAAATGGCTTGTTTATTTTGTAACCATAGCAATGATACGTCATTGAAAGTGCGAATATCAGCTATATAGCACAAGTCTTGCTTCAAGTGCGGCAGGTGTACGTCGAAAGGACGGCAGGTACACAGAACAATTGTTCCCTATTAAAGAAGGTAAGAAAATGTTTTAGTAGATTTTCGCTTACCATCTGGGAGTCATGAAAACCAAAAGAACGTCCACCAAAATACGGCGTATTTTCTCTGCGAATGTATACCACTGGGAAGAAAATTTTAACGCCGTAAGCCATTGCGTGAAAAAGAGCGCGAAATTCGGACAAATGTTTTTGACCGTTCTTCGAATTACTCAGAAAACAAACGCAGACTAATGCGCCTTCGTTTTGATATAAAAATGTCTGTTTTGAATACTTCTTATTTTGAAGAAGATTAAAATTTCTGAATTTTTGCCCGACTTACCAGAGCACCATACTAAGAACTCAAATAGTCGACACTCCTCGCGCATTTTGGTTGTATTGGAGCCATGCATTTATAACAGCGTAAATTGATACAGTGATACCCAATTTAAGGGTATTTTCCTTGGGAAGTGCAGATGAAAACACTATGACAAGGAAAGTAATTTGGTCGATTCGCGGATCAACAAAATTTTGTTTTTAAAACGTTACTCCACATCCAGTGCCGTGGCCAGACTTTCAGCATAGACGAAGCAAGCTCTGCGATTCCCGAAGGTGCGAGCCGCTAGGGGAGTCTCTGGTATACCCTCGAAGAAATTATGAAATTTAGAATCTCTGAAATGTTTCTTCTTTTAATGGAGATAATTTCGATTCTCCATCTAAACGTAGTTTTTTTTTTAAATTTTGGGTTAAAATTTAATTTAGATGCCTCTGCTAGCTACGGCCCTCCGCATCTATAATGACTTGTTGTTTTACTCAGTTTTTGCTACAATCGAATGAACTTTTGTATGGAATTTTCTTTAAACTCTCCCTAAGAGAGAAATTCATTTTCGTTTTCTTTATTTTCTCCAAAAGATTCCTTTATTCTCTCGGTTTTTTTTTAATAATTCCGCATGCAAACACAGCTTCGTCTGTAAGAAACTTGCACTTGCATTTCGCAGTACGAACACTGAGCTAAGTTTTATGAACGAAGTCTTTAAAAGTCTTTGTAGTCATACTCACTGGTTTCTATCAACTTTTTCGCGCGTCAATGACACAAGTCACGATTCTCACCAACCGTTGCGCAATACGGACCGCTGGTCATTTTTAATTTATTCATCGAAACCAGTTGCAAAATAGCGCTGACAGGTACAATTAACTAAATTATTACACATTGTAGTCACAGTCTGTCTTCTCATTGGCTAAGAGCCTACAGTCAATTCTGGCAATGCATGATTTCCAAGAGCAAGGTCAAGTTCACGAGTGAATGGTGAGTGGCATCTTGCGCACAGCGAAAGTAAGAACGTGACTCGCCGATTCGTTTCTTCACAAAGTTTATTGCTTTACGTTTTCCCTGCCTGCTTTTTTACCAAAAACATGATAAGTAATCTGGTAATTCCGTGAGGTTCCAGGATTACCTTAGTCAGAAGTCCATAACTAGAAGTCTACATCTCTGGTAATAGGCTTTGAGATATGTCTTTCGCGTGTACCTCGCGCTCCTCGCGTGTAGGCTATTTTTAGAACAGCTTTGCCGCGAACAAGTAGCCAATCACATTGAAGTATTTTTTAATTCGCGCCTTTGATTGGTTGAACAAATTTTTGAAGAAAAGCAGAACTGCAGAGGACGAGTGAACTCGAGCGAACGGCATTACGAAATTTCTGTTTGTTGGTCATCGTAATTTCCGTTTTGTGAGGATTAAATCGTCCGGACAAGAATCATCAGGCCATCTTTCATCGATGACGATAGCATCGAAGTTGTAAAAATTTGGAGCATCCAAATAAGCGAGAGGACCTCAGTGTTTTGGAGTCAGAATACGAAATGGCAGCGGGCAAGATAGACTATGTCCGAGTCAAATTCAAAATGCGAAGACACTAAAGATTAATGGTACTCCCAAGATGAAGACAGGCATTAAGAGAGCAAGTGCATTTTGGCACAGGTTCGTTGCTATTTTGAAAAACAAAACCGTGGTCCCTGAAGCGCTCAACATCGAGCGCGGAATGAACAGAATGAAGTTTGATTCGTTTGAGAACAACATTCAGAGAAAACGACAAGTTTGGCGAGTTTCGCATGTTTTTGGAATTATAAGGACGCCATGAAAACAAAAGACTGACTAAGGTAATGTACTTGTTTTAATATAAATAGAAATACGAGTTTAATTCATCGAACAATGATGATTTCATTCACATCCGTCAAAAGTTTAATTCAAGTTGTGCTTCTCGGGCACTTCGCAGTGTGCAGCTATTGTGTTGTGTATGTTGTTCAGTATTTTAACACGAGGATATGCTGTACAAAATAAAGACACACTTAACTACTAAAAGTTTGGGGAACTTCTGTTCATAAATTCTCTCGTAAATTATAAAAAGTCGACCTGTTTGTTTTGTGAGTTTGTCTACTGAAACCCGGCGACGGGTTGCTTTTTCACTCGCCTTCAAATGCCACTGAACAGACGTTTGAAATCATTATCTACGATACTACTTCTGTCGAAATGTAAGAATTAAAGAGAATGGCCTGTCAAGTGTTTTGATGTGATTTGATTTATTTCACCTGCCACTTTCCAAAATATTCGGCCGCGACTTAGAACTCCAATCGTGTCGAAATAGTGGGTTACGTCATTTTCTCGCGAGACATCAGTTTCTAAAAATAGCCTACACGCGAAAGACATAGCACGCGCCCCAATACCAGATGTAGACTTCTAGTTATGGACTTCTGCCTTAGTAAAAGAATATAACGAAGCATCTTAACAACACGAACAAAATCTACACGTTATAAAATTAACACGAATTTTCGAAAAGTCATGTTTACAAACGTTTTACTAACAACCTGTTTACATACACTTAATTAGCATAAAAAACTGACGTCAATTTGTTTTTTACAATAACAAAAAGCCATAACCGATTTTCAAACGAAGGAAAGAAATGCACCGCACCGCCGCATAGTCTGAATTTATCGCTGTGATAAGGAGAATCACAGGCTCGTAAATTAAACGTTTAGTAAGAATACGGCCAGAAATACAAGATAACATTCGAATTACTCGACTAGCCTTTAATTCAGTGAAAACTGTTTGCAAAATTATCCGCTAAAACGCAGTTCAGCTTCTTACTACACTACAGCACAAATTTCCCGCTCACAGCCGATTTTCAGGTCTGAAGGCTCAATAAACATCCTCATTTTTTCGCTCTAAGGCTTCAGTGGTTTCTTCACTTTTAGATGATTCCCTCATTGAAGACTACTAGATTTTTTGCAGCGCTGAATCAGTGCTGAAAAATTCGACAAAACTTTCGCTGATTGCGTCACCATTTCACATTTTATCCGTCTTATTGACAATAAAAATTAGCCAATCAACGCGCGCGAAGTCGCTCAGTTAATTATTATGGACTTTGAACCTGAATTACCACGCGTGGGAGCCGCGCTCCCTATACTGTCTTGCAATTTACGTTTCGCTCGATAGAGTTTTCCTTTCACTTTCTTAAGTTTTCCTTAAGTAATTATTTTGTCTGACAACTGTTTTGCGCTCACTTCTTTTAGTCTTCAGTGTGGAATGGACTTTTTATCTAATTGTTTCAATTTTCCAAATATACAGAGAAAGCTGATAGAGATAGAATCATTTTGATCCTTATTAGCTTTCCCTCAATTCTATCATTTCCTCTCCTCGAATAAGTTTTCAACTCATTGTGCCGCTTGACGTCGATAGCACTACGACAGCTTTTTTTATATTGTCTGCATGTAAATGCAAAGACGGACGAGACTTCCTCGCTCTGTTCGCTCAATAGGCGACACATTAACGCAGCCCAAGTCGTCTACACTATACCGCAATAGCTCCTGATCATACATTGAACTTTGCTCATTTTGTTTTGAACTGTAAAGTCCCGTTAATGTCTTTAATAGTTTCATATTGCGTTACTCTCTATGTGCAGTTACAAAAGATCAGGAAAATGCTGTGGACAGTTCCCTGTTTCTTTCTCTTCGGCTTCCAGTTCATAGACTGCGTATCTGCTGGTAACCAATGCAGGGAAGAAGTGAGCGTAAGTGGCATGGCTCTACAAGGATTCGTCTTTAAAAAATTCTCCGTAAGAGCTCTTCATGAGTGTGATATCAGCTGTGAAAGAGAAATCACCTGCCAGAGTTATAATTACGCCGCCGGGAAGAAATCGTGCGAACTGAATAACAGAACTAAAGAGGCAAGACCCGAGAATTTCCGCTCAGACCCTGCATGGTTTTACAAACGACCCTTGAGCGACCGGGGTATGTAATCAATCATGAATGCATTATACAAATACTTATATTGCCGGGACAAATGAAAAGATGTTACTCCTTTGATGTCGAAAAATTGATAATATTTGAATTTATTGCTACCTATCAGTAGTTGTTTTCGCCAATAAATAAGTTTTATTGATACTCTAAGTTTAACAGAACAACAGCAATAAAACCAATAGGATTCGGGAACCTCACTCGTCGTGTTGTTTTGCAAGTCCGCCATAAAACCCCCGGGATAAAACGACGATTACATGGGCGTTTCCTTCAATGGGAAGAATGACCATCACCATCGCTTTAATGGGAAGAATGATTCTTTTTGGCTTCAAAATTCTTCATGTTATATGTTTCTGACTGCTATCCCTGACAGTGGTTTTGACTTTTCTTCTCACCATCACTATTGCTTGTTATAAATCAGTTTTTATCGACGTTGGACGTTAGTGTAGTAATAATTTCACGGGTTTAGTAAAATCACTCTATTTTTTCTTTTTCTTATCAAAGCTCCCCTCGATTCCATTCCGGAGCTACCAGCGCAGTCGTGTCAGGAAATAAAAGCAAGCGAAGGCAAAGGCGTCATTAGCAGCAAGTACTGGCTGGATCTAACTGGGACTGGAAAGGCAGTTTTGGTTTATTGTGATATGAGCTTTGGAGGTTAGTTACACGGCTTTGACGTGTCGCAAACTGTATCAACAGTGTTGGCGGGCATGATTGTACACGTGAAACTCAAAGCAAAGATTTTCCCTAATCCCAATAAAAAAGCTGGCCTGCTTCTTCAAACTCTTAACTATTTCAGGTCAAAATATGTAGTATGCCTGATAACACAAAGAGGTACAGCGGCCACATTTATGTGGAAAAAAAGTTCGATGCAAAACAGCAAGCCATTTTGTTTTTCGCAGAACTTAATTGCAATGGTTTTCCGTATTCTTAGTTGCCGTATTTTTAGGGCGAATAGCACTATTCACTGGTGTTTTCTAATTTTCAGCATGCTTTTTATATGATCGTCAATCGTATATTTTCTCACGCAGCTTACAAAAATTGCGCTGAATTCTACAAATCTGGTAAAAGGAGAGACGGTGTGTACACAATCAAACCTGACAATTTATCTGCCTTTGATGTGTTTTGTGACCAAACAACAGCCGGTGGGGGTGGACAGTGTTCCAGAAGAGATTCGACGGGTCGGTAGATTTTTACCTCAATTGGAGCGACTACAAACATGGCTTCGGTGATCTGAGCGGCGAGTTTTGGCTCGGAAATGACAAGATTCACCGCCTGACCTCAGATGACAACAACATGCTGCGCGTAGATTTAGGAGACTTTGAGCGGAATACTTCTTATGCCGAGTATGACATATTTGGTGTTATGAGTGAGAGTGACATGTACAAGCTGATCCTCGGCTCTTACTCAGGTATGAATCTTTCCCTACATGTTGCCCTGTGAAACAAATGCTCTTCTGAAGGTGGAATACGAACGGCAAATAGCTTCTAAGAAAATTTCGTATCTAGGGAACAGAACCTTCTGAGGTTATTTTTAGGCAAGGCTTGCTTGGAACCCATGTACCAGTGTACAGAACATTCCAACATTGTTTAAAATGTTTATTATATAAAACAGCTTTTTTCGAGCAGCTTAAGTTATAAGGTATTGGTTTTAAAGACGAACAATGCGTATATTTGCATTGTAAGTTTCTTAATTTGCGTTTACCAGCGATCGCATGATCCACTTTTTGGAGTACTCCCGCGAGGGGGGGGGGGGGGGGGGACGACTTAGCAGCAGGCATAAAAACCCTCAGGATGGTCTAAATTACAGAGAGGGAATCTTTCTAGCATACGAACCTTTTCGCTACTGCATATGAATGGCGACTCACTCTCTTGGCATTACGGTCAACCATTTTCCAGTCAAGATCAGGATAATGACAGACATGGGTCCGCCCCGGGGTTCCCCTGACTGTGCCCGTACGCATCACGGAGCCTTGTGGTACAATTGTAGGAATTCCAACCTGAATGCCCCCCACCCCTACGGTGATGATAATTGCCTTGTCATCGTCACATTTTTCTTGTGTTCATTTATTTTAATTTAATTTCTCAGGAACGGCCGGTGATTCTCTCGTACTTCACCGCGGTCAAAGATTTTCAACTCAAGATCAGGATAATGACCGCCAGTCCACCAACTGTGCCCGTTCGGTTCACGGAGCCTGGTGGTACAACGACTGTCATCATTGCAACCTGAATGGCATCTATCGTCACGTAAATCCCTCCCGCTCCGGTGATGGTGTGAACTGGGCTCACTGGAAGGGACAGAAATACTCCCTGAAGAGGACCGAGATGAAAATAAGACCAGCGGATTTCTGATCGAACTGACTTTCATGTTCCAGTTTAAAAATAGCTGAATCGGAAATAATAACGCGTTTAAAAGGAATTCTAGAAGTTACTGATATCATGTTATTAGAGAGCTTAAAGGGGCAGTCTCACCAAAATTTCCTGCTACTTGAAAATCCAATGAAGGTGTTGGTATCAATTGGGAATTGCCTAACCTTGTTAAAATGCATTGTACTAGTCACAAAAGTTGTTTAAAACCGGTATGGCTACGGACGGGTAGGAAAGAAGTGGTCTAAAATTTGAAAACGTCGGGCCGACGTTTTCAAGTTTGACAGTGTTACATGGAGGAAAATCACTAAAAAACTATCGATTATGGTTTGTTCACATCCGAGAGAGTGAATTTATGCCTTTTTTGTCATTAAAAGGTTAGTCTGTTGATCAGTGAGCGCACCTTTATAATTCTAGCATAGTTTACACAAAAACTTAGAAGACCTCTCGTGATACTGCCCCTTTAAGCGGCGTTTTTGAGCTACGGGCGGCAGCTGGAAATGGAACCTTCTCATCTTTAGTGCTTATTGTCAGCTTTTCGTTCAAAAATTCAAGTTGTAAGTGCTAAAAGGAAAGCTTTCTAACTTATTTTTGGAGGTAAAAGTTCGCCAAAACCTTAAACATTCGCCTTCCGGTTGTCGTCCGTGGCTCAAAAACGTCTGTGCTTAAGCTCTCTAATAGAATAGCAACGTCTGGTTTTGTAAGAAACGGGATAGCTTCATTAGTAATAAAATTCCTGAAGTAGATTTCCAGCTGAAATTAATCAAATGACCATCAAATGCACCCACTGTAAATACATTTTAAGCAAGTCGGAATAAACTGCAACCAAACTAATTTGAATGACTTTTCGCATTTCATTTTGATTTTTAAAAACTATTTATTATATTATATTTTCTAGTTAATCCAGACGCTACAGCGTGATAACTGATTTCTCTTTAACTGACAAATAATCCATGTGGATTAGCTTTTGAACTGCCACTAAATGCTACTATTAATTACAATGTAATATACTGTTGTCAATAATTTATGATGATACATGTACTGGAGTTGATGAAAAGCTATTTGCTGCGGAATAGGTATTAAAGCCACAAGAAAAAATAAGGGTCATAATATAAAGGTAATATAACACGCATTTCTATAGTTTATCGGTGCAATGTTTTAGGAACACTGGAAAATTAAACTTGTAATCATTCGCTATCTCCTAGTTATCTCTTTTTGTGTTCTCTAACACCACGCGTGGCTTACTGTCCCCTACATTCATTGCATTTGGGCTCACATGGTTTGGTTCAAAGTGATTACCAGTCTCTCTGTGTGCTGATTGCTTTACTAAATAGCTAATAGGGACGTGGAGCGGAGCAGTTCCCGTCCTTGCCTCAGGTATAATAAAAATCTGCAATATCACGGCGACAAACCGATGAGTGGTGCCGGATCTCTTGAATACCTTGGATCAGTAACTTAATTAAAACAGAAAGTGTAGAAGGCAAACTCATCTTGATCGCTGAAGCGGTCAAAAATAAACCAAGTGGGTTAGACAACACTCAGATAGTGAGCTGCTTGTAGGCAAGACTTACAAAAACCCGTAGGAGCAGTAACGGCACACAGTTAGCAAACCGAAAATTATGATTCACACGTAAGTCGAATCAAAATAAAACTGTGCCGTTTGACTAAAAGGGTCGATTGAAAGAGACAAGCCTATGATGGCAAGTGGTTCACTCCCGTGGGGGAAGGGGTGCTCCCCAACGTCTGACCATAAGATTAGAATATGCAATTTTCCCTACCGTACTTCAGAACGTCTTCGATTTGGGCACACATTGAGAAGGGGCTCAAAACCCCTATGTTAACTGATGGAAACAGTTTCTTCCGAGAATTATACCTAAATGCTTCCCGGGTGCACAAAACAAAGCCTGTTTTAGACCAAAAATAGTCAAAATCTATCCCCTATTTCTACCCTGCGAGCAAAGTTCCCTTTGGTCTTAATTTCTATCTTAGACCGAATAAGCGAAAAACTGCATTCTGGTGCCGCACATAGCTATGCTTGCATACATGCACATGCTTGTATAAGGGGGTACTTCCCGAGTGGGGGTGGGATGGGTTACTTGACACGTCATCATAACTTCACAGTATACAGATCGTGTTAGTTCCCATAAACAGGGACAGTTTTCCTACTTTCTTTCCAGGATGTGCAGACCCCACGAGTAACTGAAGGGTTATTTTCAAGGGTCCATCCATGCTTGTCCTCAATACATTCTACAAGACAGCTTAAGAGATGTAGAGACGAAACAGCGAAGAACTGCACTCTCGAAACTCGCTCCCTGTCGACCTATACAGGATGAAGCGATCGCTGCAATGATAACGCTGGGACCTTATAATGTTTTCTACTCTCAGTATACCTCCAAAAAGGTCCTCCTGAATTTAGCCGTTTTCTCGTTAGAGAAGGTCAGCACAAGAAAAGTACAGTTTGTTGTCTAGTAATCTATGTAAAGACCTGTTAGGAATTGTCGGAATTAAAAGGGTGACTTGGAACACTGTACATCCTCCTAGAGTAAGAGGCTGCAGTCTGCATGCCCCCAGCCAAGTGGCCCATCAGGTTGGAGCTTATCCCAGCTTATTCCGTAGCATGAAGCGACTAGGAGTATTTAGACTCTCGCCTGGATGGGATGCTAGTCCATCGCAGGGTTACCTAGAGTAAGCGTAAGGGTAAAAAAGGAGTGGAAGTGAGTTGAAATAGGATGCAAACGAGAAAGCTGCCTTCAAAGATTTTCCGTAGATTCTTATGGCCACTACGCTCGTCCCGTCGTTATATTTAGGAGTAAAGTGAAAAGCAGTTTTTAAAACTGAAAAATAAAGATGTAGTCAACAACGCGGAAAAAAGTCGATAACAAAGCGATAAGTAGTGCCACTTGGCCAACTTTAAATTGCTTGGCAGCTAGTTCTTTTCTTGTTTTTCCTTGTTTGTAGTAGGGCCTTGTATAGGCCGTCAAAAATTGCAAAGCCGACTGTATTTCAAGTCGTCTTGCGGGGTATTGGGAAAAGTTTTCAATCAGCAATAACCGCGCCTCGGATGAACCTCACTGGCTACGGTAATGCCACTGCGCAAAGCTAAACCATCGTGTTGTGGATACAAGTTTTGTATAAGACTTCGTTTCCTTCTATGTGGGATGTAGCCAAGCATCTCAACCCCACTATTGAACATGCGCAGTCCTACAACAATTGTTCCTCTCCTTTGTTGCACCGAATTTTATCCTTCATTGAAAATATTGACCTCATTTACAACTTGAAGTTGATAATGGTAAGTTAATCGCCGTAAAGAGAGACGCGTGCACGCATGCGCATTTTATCGTTGAATAGTTATTTTGTACGCTTACGCTGAGAAAACTCAAAAAGTTAGAAAAACATATCGCTCCTAGCACACGCTTACTGATTGATACGATTTGTAAAACGAGCTAACCATTGTCAAGATAGCATCTATACCACGTACTCACAATTTTTCGACTTCCGAGAGATCCTAGCCATTTGGATTACACCCCCCTCCATGTAGCTAGCGAGTAGTAAGGGTGGTGGGCATTGCACAACCCAGCCCATCATTCCGCCAAAATATAAAAAAAACTATTGGTCACATTCTTTTAAATTTCTCCAGTCAGGTGAACAGGCCCCCGAAGGGCTAGTTCGCCGCCAAATATTCCGCAATCAGAATCCGAATATCAGGTAAAGCCGGGCTAACCTCATTTCAAGCGTTTGTTCCAGTATTTCTGCTCATTCAGTGAGGCCGTTTGAACAAAACATCTTTTTAGAAAATGTCAGAAATTTTCTTCACACACGACAGACACGCCTGAAAGTAAACAACAATTCTGAAGGACACTTTAAGCGGATTGATAATTGGAATCAAAAAGTTTGTTTTGAAATGACAATGATTAAAAGTTGAAATACAAAATTTAAGTAAAATTTACTAACCCTTTATAAGTTCTAGCAACATGCATCAGTCAATGAATCATTCATGGCTGCCTGTCATTAAGAAATTTGGAGGGGGGGGGGTGGAAGTTATTATCCGAGGGGCTTGTTACTGGGGGTGGAGCGGGGTACGGGTTTAATAATATATTTGGGTTTGGGTGTGGAAGGAATAAAAAACTGTGGCGTCCGATTAACGATACTGTAGCTTTAAAAAATTCCTTTTCTGTCGCATCTATTTTTCAGTTCTTAGGGAATGTACTTGTTTCAGTGTTTTAGGCTTGTTTTTTAGAATTTGGATACACTCTTATTTCCCAGCGTGTTTGATCTGATTTTTAGGTGATGCGTGCGTTGATGTTTTTAACGCCATGCGGTGCTGCTTGTCGCTCATACAGCCCTGGGAATGGTGTAGGCTTTCAGCGGTGCTGGAGTGCTAGTAAGTCAAGTAAATGGCTCAAATTATTTAAATTATACATTAATAAATTGACATAACAAGGAAAAAAATTAACGTCAAATAGTAAAACGTGCTCATGTGCACGGCACAACAAGGTAAACCTGTTAAGGAATTATTAAATCTATGACGTCGGAAACTCAATACTTTGTAAAGAAAACATAAATGTTTCTGTGTAATTAACAATTATTCCATGAGCCCGCGTTGGATACGAGGTGGTAAATAGCCAACGAGGCGCGAAGCGCTGAGTTGGCTATAACCACTCGTATCCAACAAGAGCGAATGGAATAATTGTTTTATTAAATTCTTCTTTAGTATAAATCAACTGGACATTTCACTTTGATGTAAAAGAAGTGATAGTATGAGGAGGTGGGAAAATTTGTGGCGCGGTGTTCACTTCTTGAGTTGAATGAACCATGCGAGGAAAGCGAGCGAGAGAGTTTTCTTCTGAAGATTTTCCTCGGACAATCTCCGCGTAAATCGTCTTTTCATCCTGGAAAATTGTGACAACAATTAAGGTTTACGGGAAGATCCGAAGCAATAGCTTTTCTGGAAACTATACGCCTTGTCATCAAGACTGCTACATTTTTATTGAAGTATAAAAGGACAAGATCAAGATTGAAAGGTAACAAACTTAATTGAAGTGCTGAGCCACATTTACGTCTAACACTGAATGAAATTGTGTAAGTTTTCTGGTCTTCCCGTAAATTATTTTCTGCTTAATTTCTTCTTCGTTTAGTCGCTCTTGTTGTACATTTACAAGTATTTTTAATTAAACGTTTCGTATCAATCCTTCCAGTTTAACTATTGCATTTTTGTGGTATTTGTGTACTTTTAGGGAAGGCACTGTCGATTATTTCTTGTATAAGCTTATAAAGCTCGCCAAATTTGCCATTTTTCTGATGGAATTTTCGCTCTCCGCAGGAAAATTTTAAACTGAGCGGCACTTGCCGCACTCGTTTCCCATATAAGGTCAAACATAGGTATATTGGCTGATAACCGAGATTCAGTGAACCAATCACAAAGCTAGAAATGCAATATCCGAGGTTGAGAATTTAATAATTGCCAGTAGCTATTATGCAAATGCCTCGTTTTTTAACGTCAACTTAACGCTATGACTTTATTTTCAGTAACTTCAATCCCAAACATTCTCTCCTTTTCCTCCTCTGCCAACTCAACGACAAGGGAAGGAGAAGAAAGAGAGCCTGGGATAGAGATTGTATTATCAGACGGCAAAGCGCTAGAGAAAACGAAAAGTTAATTATTTTATTTCTTTTTCATTACCCGAAATTTTTAATATTTTATTAAATTTCATTCTAAACCCATATTCAAATGTCATTATTTCTTCGGAAATGTTACCGGTGTAAATGCATTATTACCTTTCACTGGGACGAGATCCATTATTCCACCCACAAAATCGGCTCTGGCATTATTCATGACTCGATTTTCCCCATCAGTTTATTCCTGTTTATTTAAACTTTCACCGGCATGGTTTATTCGCGTCGATAAACGGGTGGTTATCATTACGCTTAAATCTTATTTCAGGTGGTGTCAGTATGTAAAACTAACGACAAAACTCCAGTTGCTCCTATAACTTCTTATAAACATCAAACAGACCAAATTCTCTTAAATTATAGAGAATCAGCGTCGTAAATATCGGCAATAACGCATTTTTATCGGCATTAATTCTAACTAGCAAACGAGAGAACTTTCCGCTGACTTTCCTGAAGAAATCCCCTTATATTTTAGTACCAAGAAACCTTTACGAGAAACCTTTCCAAAAGAAAGTCGGTAAAGCACTGTATTTATGTAAAAGTTACCCACTTTTTGCCGGATTAATAGACTTTTTTTACATCAAAGAACTATCCGCTCAGATAACGAAAATCTGTCATTCCTATGCTTGTTTATGTTGTAACCATAGCAATGATACGTCATTGGAAGTGCGAATATCAGTTTTATAACACAAGTCTTGCTTCAGGTGCGAAAGGCGTGCGTCGAAAGGACGCCAAGTACACAGAACGAAAGACAATTGTTCCCTATTAAAGAAGGTAAGAAAAAAATTTAGTTGATTTTCGCTTACCATCTGGGAGTCATGAAAACCAAAAAAACGTCCAAAATATGGAGAGCTTTCTCTGCGAATAGAAGTGGGAAGAAAATTTAAACGCAGTGAGCTATTGCGTGAAAAAGAGCGGACAAATGTTTTTGACAGTTCTTCGAATTGCTCAGAAAACGAAGCAAACCAGTGCACCTTCGTTTTTATATAAAAATGTCTGTTTTGAATATTTCCTATTTTGAAGAAGTTTAATTCAGTTTTAGATCGACTTACCAGAGCACCATACTAAGAACATGAAGAACTCAAATAGTCGGCACTCCTCGCACAGTTTGGCTGTATTCGAGCCATGCATTTATAACAGTGTAAATTTATACAGTGAGGACCCATTTAAGGGTATTTTCCTTTGGAAGTGCAGATGAACATGACAAAAACACGAAAACACTATACGACAAGGAAAGTAATTTGATGGATTCGAGGATCAACAAAATTTCGTTTTTGAAACGTTACACTGCATCTATAATTGGTTGATTTGTTATTTTAATCAGTTTTTGCTACAATCGAATGAATTTTTGAACTGAATTTTCTTTTAATTCTCTGTAAGAGAGAAATTCATTTTCGTTTTCTTTATTTTCTCCAAGAGATTCCTTTATTCTCTCGATTTTTTCGAGTAATTCCGCATGCAAACACAGCGTCGTTTGTAAGAAACTTCCACTTGCATTTCGCAGTACGAACACTTAGCGAGAAAAAATAATTGAAACTAGTTGTTTTTCTTTAATTACTTCTAAGTTTTATGAACGAAGTCTTTAAAATTCTTTACAGTCCTACTTAGTGGTTTCTATCAACTTTTTCGCGCGTCAATGATACAAGTCACGATTCTCACCAACCGTTGCGCAATACGGACTGCTGGTCATTTTAAATTTATTCATCGAAAACAGTCGCAAAATATCGCTGATGGATACAATTAACTAAATTATTATACGTTATAGTCGCTGTATGTCTCTTCATTGGCTAAGACCCTAAGACCCCAATTCTGGGAATCAGCGCGCAATGCATGATTTCCAAGAGCACAAGTTCACGAGTAAATGGTGAGTGGCATCTTGCGCAAAGCGAAAGTAAAAACGTGACTCGCCGATTCGCCCTCTTCAACAAAGCGTTTGTTGTTATTTCCTTTCAAATGATCTATAATACAAACAAAATACTAATACAAACAATTATTAGATTCGATTTTTGTGATATCGCAATGCAAAATTCCGGTTATAACCGCCCCCACCGCTTATAGGTCCATCTACTTGGAAAAAAATACATCCGGTTATAAGCCCATCCCCCCCCCCCCCCTCCCCCTCTGCTGGATGACAATACTGAACAGGGCTAGATATTGCTTTATTATGACCTTTTAACTTTAAAACGTTTTTCGATCAACACTGCCGTGGCTAGTTTCGAAACGTTAATTTTTATTCTGCTTATAAGTCTCCCCCCCCCCCCCCCGAATATAAGCCCCTCCGTTTATAAGCCCACCCAAAACTCCTTACGAAGTTGTATAAGCCCAGGGCCTATAACCGGAATTTTACGGTATTAGGAATAATCACGGTGTCGGTAAGTGTTTTCAGCCTCGGCTTCGGCTGATAACACTTACCCCGAACTTGATCATTTAATTTCCGATATCACAAAAACTTCATCCAATATTTTAATTTCACTTTACGCCTGATACTTTTGTAGTGATAAATAACGTTTTTTTTTTCAAATTGTAAGGGAATGGAGCCTATACTTATCACAAAGTTTGTTGTTTTCTCGTTTTTCCAGCTTGAATAAAACTACAAAATTTACAGATGACTCAACACGTTACCAAATGAATAGTTGAGTTACGGGTGACCGGGTTATTTGCAGCTCTCTAACTAAAGCAATTTTTTTGTTTAAATTGTTGTCAGCTTGTCCAATATCTGCTAAATATGATAAGTAATTCCGTTGAGAACAAATGTAAAAATAGTACCCAGTGGGTACATGGGTACATGAGTCTAATGCGTCATGGATTGTTAGTGCGGTTGAAATATGTTGAAGTAGTTTCGGTATTTACGGCATAGAGCAAGAGGTGTAGCAGAGGTTTGGTAGTAAGAGTGGTTCAGAAGAAGTCGATAATATTTGTTGTTTAAAGTATATATATTTATATATATTTATTTGTGTTAAAAGATTAGTGCGTTGTAGACCATAGGAAGATCGTACAGATTTAGAGGGGGGGGGGGGGGGGGGGGGGGTATCCTGAAAAATTTGTTTGCAAAAGCAAAAAAAGCCCAACTAAATTTTTTGCAGGCATGAAAAAAATTGTCTGCAGGAAGATGACACCGGAAAAAATGTTTTCACAGACAACGAAACAGAAAAAAAATTGTTTGTCTTGAAAAAATTTTCATCCCCCTGCTTCCAAACAAATAATGGTCCGCCCCATAGATAGACAAGATACAGCCGCTTATTTAGTATTCTAAATATCCTAAATCCCATCAGAATAAGGCAAAATATATATTTTTTCAATTCCTTTGCAATTTATGCAATACTGCTCAACAAAGATTTCAATTACCTTTAACGTTTCGACACAGGGGAGCAAAGAAAACATTGCGTGCAGAATGTAAGTTAAGCGAAATATTTTCACGTCTATTAAACACTACAAATAATCAATACATGGAAATAACAATCAGATCGGAATTCAATAACTATTAAAGCGAGTTTTCATTCTGTCTTAACTACTTTTTGGCAAGTTTCAATATTTATGCAAATTTCGCGCGAAATGTAATTTGATTACACTGTCTTGTTTTCAAGCTCTAGATTGAATATTGAATGGTGAAAAAAACTCTTTTTAACGAAAGTTGCATTCTGTGAATGAAATCCTGCTTCAGTTGAATTGAACAATCAATTGCTGTCTGACTACAATTTTATTTAATTTTCCATTTTTTTTTCAAAGTTAGTTTTTGTTTATGAACACAAATGTCACTTCCGGATTTTTTTCATCAAAAGATGTCGATTTCACGTTGCGTTTCCACCGGATTATAAAAAAAAACATGCAGCTGGAAGGAAAACATTTTGAGTGGCTTCACACTTGAAACGAGGATTCATATTATTTTGCACTGTAAAACATTTATTCCAATTTCATACATGACAATTTCTTTTACAAGTGCGTGTCGTGCTCGAGCTCCGTTTGACCGTTGCTTCGTTAACAACATCCTTGCTTCCTGATTGGATTACGACCACCGCACCAAGCCCGCAATGAGGCGGGCTATTGTTTAAGCACAATTACACCGGACGATTATCGATCCCGAACCATTCCCTTGGGATTGCTAACAGCGTTTTTTCCACTACATAGAGTCTAAAGCGCATGCGCATTAGACTCAAAAATAAGGCCCTGTGCAATTACATGCAATAGCTAAAAGCGAATGTGATGCTTCATGCGCAATAATTTTTATAGCGAACTGCGCTTATCACAAAGCAAAACAATAACGTCCAACAACAGAACTCCAGGTTTTATACCAGTGAAAAGGGAAGGCAAAGACAATGGACAGATTGTACAAGAAAGTAGAAGGAGTGAGCTCTTCCCGATCATTACATTGACGAATCTTAAGACATTTTAGGGTCATTTTTAAATCGATATTAAAGGTAAATGACCCTGTGTCGACTGACTCTTACGGAGAGGCGGATGACATGGAACTTCGGTGGAAATAAATGTTCCTTAAAATAACGATGCTGAAATAGTCTGAGTGTAATTAACAGTGATGTAAATTAAAGTGCATAAAATTAACGCGAATTTCAAAACTTTTAACGTAGCTCAAGTCGTCTACACTATACCGCAATAGCTCCTGATCATACATTGAACATTGCTTATTTTGTTTTGAACTGTAAAGTTCCGTTAATGTCTTTAATAGTTTCATATTGCGTTATACTCTATGTGCAGTTACAAAAGATCAGGAAAATGCTGTGGACAGTTCCCTGTTTCTTCCTCTTCGGCTTCCCGCAGTTCATGGACTGCGTATCTGCTGGTAATCAATGCAGACAAGAAGTGAGCGTAAGTCGCATGGCTCTACAAGGATTCGTCTTTAAAAAATTCTCCGTAAGAGCTCTTCATGAGTGTGATATCAGCTGTGAAAGAGAAATCACCTGCCAGAGTTATAATTACGCCGCCGGAGAAAAGTCGTGCGAACTAAATAACAGAACTAAAGAGGCAAGACCCGAGAATTTCCGCTCAGACCCTGCATGGTTTTACAAACGACGCTTGAGCGACCGGGGTATGTAATCAATCATGAATGCATTATGCAAATACTTATATTGCCCGCGGACAAACGAAAAGATGTTACTTCTTTGATGTCGATAAATTTATAACGTCTGATTTTACTGTTACCTATCAGAAATGATAAAAATCACTATAATATCACAGCAGTTGTTTTCGTCAAGAAATCAGTTTTATCGATATTGTAAGTTTAACAGAACAACAACAATAAAACCAATCGAATTCGCGAACCTCACTCGTCGTGTTGCTTTGCAAGTCCGCTATAAAACCCCCGGTATAAAACGACGATTACATGGGCGTTTCCTTCAATGGGAGGAGCGATTCTTCTTGGCTTCAAATCAAGTTTTATATGTTTCTCATTGCTATCCCTGACGGTGGTTACTAAAAAGTTTAGACTTTTCTTCTCACCATCACCGTCGCTTGTTATAAACCAGTTTTTATCGACGTTGGACGTTAGTGTAGTAATAATTTCACGGGTTTAGTAAAATCACTCTATTTTTTCTTTTTCTCATCAAAGCTCCCCTCGGTTCCATTTCGGAGCTACCAGCGCAGTCGTGTCAGGAAATAAAAGCAAGCGAAGGCAAAGGCGTCATTAGCAGCAAGTATTGGCTGGATCCAACTGGGACTGGAAAGGCAGTTTTGGTTTATTGTGATATGAGCTTTGGAGGTTAGTTACACGGCTTTGACGTGATCGCAAACTGAATCAACAGTGTTGGCGGGCATGATTGTACACGTGAAACTCAAAGCAAAGATTTTCCCTAATCCCAATAAAAAAGCTGGACTGCTTCTTCAAACTCTTAACTATTTCAGGTCAAAATATGTAGTATGCCTGATAACATAAAGAGGTACAGCGGCCACATTTATGTGGAAAAAAAGTTCGATGCAAAACAGCAAGCCATTTTGTTTTTCGCAGAACTTAATTGCAATGGTTTTCCGTATTCTTAGTTGCCGTATTTTTAGGGCGAATAGCACTATTCACTGGTGTTTTCTAATTTTCAGCATGCTTTTTATATGATCGTCAATCGTATATTTTCTCACGCAGCTTACAAAAATTGCGCTGAATTCTACAAATCTGGTAAAAGGAGAGACGGTGTGTACACAATCAAACCTGACAATTTATCTGCCTTTGATGTGTTTTGTGACCAAACAACAGCCGGTGGGGGGTGGACAGTGTTCCAGAAGAGATTCGACGGGTCGGTAGATTTTTACCTCAATTGGAGCGACTACAAACATGGCTTCGGTGATCTGAGCGGCGAGTTTTGGCTCGGAAATGACAAGATTCACCGCCTGACCTCAGATGACAACAACATGCTGCGCGTAGATTTAGGAGACTTTGAGCGGAATACTTCTTATGCCGAGTATGACATATTTGGTGTTATGAGTGAGAGTGACAAGTACAAGCTGATCCTCGGCTCTTACTCAGGTATGAATCTTTCCCTACATGTTGTCCTGTGAAAGAAATGCTCTTCTGAAGGTGAAATACGAACGGCAAATGGCTTCTAAGAAAATTTCGTATCTAGGGAACAGAACCTTCTGAGGTTATTTTTAGGCAAGGCTTGCTTGGAACCCCTGTACCAGTGTACAGAACATTCCAACATTGTTTAAAATGTTTATTATATAAAACAGCTTTTTTCGAGCAGTTTAAGTTATGAGGTATTGGTTTTAAAGATGAGCAATTCGTATATTTGCATGGCAAGTTTCTTAATTTGCGTTTACCAGCGATCACATAGTCCACTTTTTGGAGTACTCCCGCGAGGGGGGGGGACGACTTAGCAGCAGGCATAAAAACCCTCAGGATGGTCTAAATTACAGAGAGAGAATCTTTCTAGCATACGAACCTTTTCGCTACTGCATATGAATGGCGACTCACTCTCTTGGCATTACGGTCAACCATTTTCCAGTCAAGATCAGGATAATGACAGACATGCGTCAGCCCCGGGGTTCCCCTGACTGTGCCCGTACGCATCACGGAGCCTTGTGGTACAATTGTAGGAATTCCAACCTGAATGCCCCCCCCCCCCCCCCCCCACCCCTTCGGTGATGATAATTGCCTTGTCATCGTCACATTTTTCTTGTGTTCATTTATTTTAATTTAATTTCTTAGGAACGGCCGGTGATTCTCTCGCACTTCACCGCGGTCAAAGATTTTCAACTCAAGATCAGGATAATGACCGCCAGTCCACCAACTGTGCCCGTTCGTTTCACGGAGCCTGGTGGTACAACGACTGTCATCATTGCAACCTGAATGGCATCTATCGTCACGTGAATCCCTCCCGCTCCGGTGATGGTGTGAACTGGGCTCACTGGAAGGGACAGAAATACTCCCTGAAGAGGACCGAGATGAAAATAAGACCAGCGGATTTCTGATCGAACTGACTTTCATGTTCCAATTTAAAAATAGCTGAATCGGAAATAATAACGTGTTTAAAAGGAATTCTAGAAGTTACTGATATCATGTTATTAGAGAGCTTAAGCGGCGTTTTTGAGCTACGGACGGCAGCTGGAAATAGAACCTTCTCATCTTTAGTGCTTATTGTCAGCTTTTCGTTCAAAAATTCAAGTTGTAAGTGCTAAAATGAAATCTTTCTAACTTATTTTTGGAGGTAAAAGTTCGCCAAAACCTTAAACATTCGCCTTCCGGTTGTCGTCCGTGGCTCAAAAACGTCTGTGCTTAAGCTCCCTAATAGAATAGCAACGTCTGGTTTTGTAAGAAACGGGATAGCTTCATTAGTAATAAAATTCCTGAAGTAGATTTCCAGCTGAAATTAATCAAATGACCATCAAATGCACCCACTGTAAATACATTTTAAGCAAGTCGGAATAAACTGCAACCAAACTAATTTGAATTACTTTTCGCATTTCATTTTGATTTTTAAAAACTATTTATTATATTATATTTTCTAGTTAATCCATACGCTACAGCGTGATAACTGATTTCTCTTTAACTGACAAATAATCCATGTGGATTAGCTTTTGAACTGCCACTAAATGCTACTATTAATTACAGTGCAATATACTGTTGTCAATAATTTATGACGATACGTGTACTGGAGTTGATGAAAAGCTATTTGCTGCGGAATAGGTATTAAAGCCACAAGAAAAAATAAGAGTCATAATATAAAGGTAATATAACACGCATTTCTATAGTTTATCGGTGCAATGTTTTAGAAACACTGGAAAATTAAACTTGTAATCATTCGCTATCTCCTAGTTATCTCTTTTTGTGTTCTCTAACATCACGCGTGGCTTACTGTCCCCTACATTAATTGCATTTGGGCTCACATGGTTTGGTTCAAAGTGATTACCAGTCTCTCTGTGTGCTGATTGCTTTACTAAATAGCTAATAGGGACGTGGAGCGGAGCAGTTCCCGTCCTTGCCTCAGGTATAATAAAAATCTGCAATATCACGGCGACAAACCGATGAGTGGTGCCGGATCTCTTGAATACCTTGGATCAGTAACTTAATTAAAACAGAAAGTGTAGAAGGCAAACTCATCTTGATCGCTGAAGCGGTCAAAAATAAACCAAGTGGGTTAGACAACACTCAGATAGTGAGCTGCTTGTAGGCAAGACTTACAAAAACCCGTAGGAGCAGTAACGGCACACAGTTAGCAAACCGAAAATTATGATTCACACGTAAGTCGAATCAAAATAAAACTGTGCCGTTTGACTAAAAGGGTCGATTGAAAGAGACAAGCCTATGATGGCAAGTGGTTCACTCCCGTGGGGGAAGGGGTGCTCCCCGACGTCTGACCATAAGATTAGAATATGCAATTTTCCCTACCGTACTTCAGAACGTCTTCGATTTGGGCACACATTGAGAAGGGGCTCAAAACCCCTATGTTAACTGATGGAAACAGTTTCTTCCGAGAATTATACCTAAATGCTTCCCGGGTGCACAAAACAAAGCCTGTTTTAGACCAAAAATAGTCAAAATCTATCCCCTATTTCTACCATGCGAGCAAACTAAGTTCCCGTTGGTCTTAATTTCTATCTTAGACCAAATAAGCGAAAAACTACTCCGCACATGGCTATGCTTGCATACATGCACATGCTTGTATAAGGGGGTACTTCCCGAGTGGGGGTGGGAGGGGTTACTTGACACGTCATCATAACTTCACAGTATACAGATCGT
>OY855903.1:6082500-6165000 GCA_963693305.1 Meandrina meandrites | reverse complement strand
AGAATGGTTAGAAGGTGAAATACAAAATTTAAGTAAAATTTACTAACCCTTTATAAGTTCTAGGAACATGCATCAATCAATGAATCATTCATGGCTGCCTGTCAATAAGAAGTTTGTGGGGAGGAAGTTATTATGAGCGGGGCTTGTTCTGGGGGTGGAGCAGGGTACGGGAGCGTTTAATAATATGTTTGGGTTTTTCGTTTGGGTTTGGGTTTGAGAGGAATAAAAAAAATGTGGCGTCCTAATAAATTTTGGGTGCGAAAAAGGATACGGAATGGTAAGTGTAAACATGACAATACTGTCGCTTTAAAATGTTTCCCTTTCTTTTTCATCTATTTTTCACTTCTTATGAAATGTATTTCTTTCTGTGTTTTAGGCTTCCTTTTTAGAGTTTGGATACACTCTTATTTCCCGGCGTGTCTGATCTGATCTTTAGTTGATGTGCGCGTTGATGTGTTTAACGCCATGTAACGTTGATTGTCGCTCATGCAGGCCTGGGAATGGTGTAGGCTTTCAGCAGTGCTGGAGTGCTGGTAAGTCACGTAAATAGCTCAAATTATTTAAATTATACATTAAAAATGGAAATAAAAAGAAAAAAGATTAATGTCAAATAGTAAAACGTGCTCATGTGCACGGCACGGCAAGGTAAACCGGTTAAGGAATTATTAAATCTATGACGTCGAAAACGTAAATGTTCGTGTGTTATCACCAGTAGCTATTATGCAAATGCATAGTGTTTTAACGTCAACTTGACGCTATGACTATATTTTCAGCAACTTCAATCCAAGACACTCTCTCCTTTTCCTCCTCTGCCAACTCAACGACAAGGGAAGAGGAAGAAAGAGATTCTGGGATCGAGGTTGTATTATCAGAAGGCAAAGAGCAAGGGAAAACGAAAAGTTTATTTTTTTTTTCATTTATTTTTTTTTCAAACCGAATTTGTGTAAAAGTTATCCACTTTTTGGATTGATTAGATTTTTTTTACATCAACGAACTATCCGCTCAAACAACGTAAATCGTTCATTCCTTTTCTTTGAAAATGGCTTGTTTATTTTGTAACCTTAGCAATGATACGTCATTGGCGAATATCAGCTATATAACACAAGTCTTGCTTCAAGTGCGACAGGTGTACGTCGAAAGGACGGCAGGTACACAGAACAATTGTTCCCTATTAAAGAAGGTAAGAAAATGTTTTAGTAAATTTTCGCTTACCATCTGGGAGTCATGAAAACCAAAAGAACGTCCACCAAAATACGGCGTATTTTCCCTGCGAATGTACACAAGTGGGAAGAAAATTTAAACGCCGTGAGCCAGAGCACGAAATTTGGACAAATTTGTTTGACAGTTCTTCGAATTTCTCAGAAAACAAACGCAAACCAATGCGCCTTCGTTTTGATATAAAATTGTCTGTTTTGAATACTTCTTATTTTGAAGAAGATTAAAATTTCTGAATTTTAGACCGACTTACCAGAGCACAATATAGACTGGGACAAATTCTGAAAAAGGCTGCTTTTAAAACTTCTGTCGGCAAACTCGAGGAAAAGTTGGTAAATACACTTTTTAAAGTCAAAATTACGTGCTGAACACGAAAAAATTGTTTACCAAGCTTGATTTTGAGTTTTAAATCTCGAAATCTGGGTTTATAAAAACGGAAGCAAATACTGGACATGGAAACGAGGCTACACTGTTTTCCTTTCTAACAAGCTTGTTTGGAATCGAATTGTTTTTCCAAAACGGCTAAATATACTTTTCTCATTCTCGTTAATATAATCTGATAGTGGTTTCTTAAATTATACACGAAATATTGAAAAAAAAAATTTTGTTTTTTTCTGCGCACGGAGCAAAAAAACGTTTTTTGTGTTCCAAAAATTTAAGGGTAAATAATATATATATATTTAAGTCTTTTGTTTTAATAACCAGTTTGACTTTTTTCAGCTCTTTACAAAATATTTGTTTTTGATTCAACATTTGAAACAAACCCATTGATATGTTTACGGTCTGATTCTGGTCAGAAACGAAACTTGCTGATGCGTGTCAGAATCGCATTGTTTTCGCAGAGGAATTGAACTCGAAAAACAAATGAATTGAAGCGCTGAGTCTTCGGAAAGGAAAAAATCACTAATTTCTGATAGGGATTATTTTTGTTTGTTCAAGACATTTTCATCCAAGAAAATGTAAGCTCATTCAAATGTAAATTGTGTCGCCCAATCTACACTCTTATTCGGACAAAGTTAAGTTGCCTGGCTGCTAATTCGAACTACGTTGACTGCGAGAGATCCATGGCAGGTAGTGGTAACAGTTTTAAAAGATAACATTTAAAAAATGGAAGAACGGGCAAGTTTAAAAAGATCTGCGCCTGTTTTTTCCTTAAGTGAGTGTATCATTTGCCAGGAGTCAAAAAAAGATCTCCTGTTCAGCGCAACAGTGCAAGGTTTGCGTTCACTAAAAGAATCATCCAAGGAGCGACGAAAAGTAAGAAACACTGCCAACACAGAAACAATTGACAGGATATTCAATGCAGTTGACACGAAGAAAGCAGAGGAATTACATTGGCAGAAGAGATGTTTTGCAAAGTATACTGATAAGGGGAAGATAAGTAGATTAAGAAAATCGCTAGATTCTTCAAATGAGCTTTCTCTACCTGGACTGACCGCAAACACAGCACTTCGCAGCAGGACTCTCCCGATTGACTGGAAACTATGCATGTTTTGTCAAGATGGAGAAACACGGCCTAAAAAGCAGACACTGTGTTCAGTAACTTTTAAAATGAGTCAGCAGATCCTCGAGGGAGCGAAGTGCGAACACGAGCTTTCTTCGCGTTTGGCAGGTGTAAATGACTTTATAGCGGCTGAGGGCAAATATCATCCAAATTGCTAAAAAAAAAAAATTCATGAGAAATGTATCGCGGGCAAGTAATGTAGCAAAAGATGAAAGCGGAACAGTGCTGTTGTGGCTTATCGATGAGTTAAAAAAGTCTACAGAACAAGGTAATATTTTGGAGCTTAAGAAATTTTGGCTCCGTTACTGCTCCCAAGCTGCTGAGCAAACCATTGAAATCCCTCCCTCATTTAGAAGTCGCATGAGCACATTCAAGGAATACATCGCACCGCATGTTGCAGACTTTTATGATTTTGTCTTCTGCTTTGTGACCAAGCGATTTCTGAGCGCCAAACAGTGTTAGTGCCTATTAAATTCAGCCATAGTCCTGTCTCGCAAGTTTTGAATCAACAAACCCAGACAGAGCCTGCCATGCCCGTCTATCAACCTGACGAAAGAGATGATTTTCTCTCAATGGAGCACGTGGCATTGAAGCTTCGCTCTGATATAATAGCGCAGCCTTCCCACCAGGGGCTGAACATCTGCAAGGAAGATGCTATCGCATGCGTCCCAGATAGTTTGTATATGTTCATAAGGCTTATGATGGGTGGACTATCTCTCCTTGAGAAGGGGCTGAATGATTGTGATGACGATGGCAAAGTAGACGACAGTGACATCACTGATCATGATGGTGGGGATAATGATGATGATGACAATGATGATGGCGATGATGATGATGACGATGATGATGATGATGATGATGATGATGATGATGATGATGATGATGATGATGATGATGATGATGAGGCGGAGAGTGATCTAGATAGCGATAACCTTGTTGAAGACCAAAAAAGCAGCCGAGTAAACGACAAAATGTTCGCGTGAGGAAACAAGAAGATATTACAGAAACTATAGTTCTTAGCATCGCACAGGATCTGGTGTACAATCTGCCGGTCATACAATCAGCTACTGGGACGTTTGTTGAGTCGACACTGCCCTCGTCAAGCACACACTTTCAACGATGAACGCAGAAATATCCTTCAGAAATATCCTTCAGCGCATCATTACAGCGTACGACGCTGGTAGAAGAGTAGATTTACCTTGAATCCTCAGCCATGAATTAATGCAAGTCCCTCCAGCTATTGCAGATACCAATGGTCAGCTGCGCACTGGAAATAAGTCGGTGGTGATGGAGCTGCTGTCTTGTGGGACTGAACGTCCTCGTCCTCACACCAGTCGCAGGACGATCGATATTAGTAGCAGTGTAGCAGATGGTGAAGCATTGGTCATGCGTCTAGGACGACCTTCAGAGTGCAACACTTTTGATGATCTCGCAGATAGATTTGTGAATGCTGTGTTTGTCTCTGGAAAGGATTTTGATCGAATAGATGTAACGTTTGACAGATACAGGGAGACATCGATCAAGTGCGCAACTAGAAAGAAGCGTTCCCGAGGCCACCCACCCATTAGAAGAGTTATTAAAGATGGCTCCGTACCTCGACTAAGTCCTGGTCTAACTTTCTGGCTCTTGATGAAAACAAGGTAGATCTAGCGCGCTTCCGCTCAGAAAAGCTAATTGTAGGAGCCCCAGCCAATAAAATCATCATTGTTGGTGGTGGATTCGAGGAGGAAGATACGGTTAAGTGTTCCCACACGAACATCGACATCAGAGCCCTTAAAGGATTCCATAAAGAGGCGGACACTCGAGTGATTGTACATTGTTTAAATTCAGATGCAGAGTTTCTTGTCGTCTTTGTCAAGACACGGATGTGTTTCTCCTTTTAGTTTGCCACTTCGACAAAATGAGCTGCAAGCAATTGTGGATGAAAGTCGGTACGTCTAAGAAGCCGAAGTATCTGCCAACTCACATGATTCGAGAGAATCTAAAGCAAACAGTCCCTGGGGTGGAAACCATTCTCTCCTTTCATGCGATAACCGGCTGTGACACAGTCTCCTAGTTTGCAGGCCACAGCAAGAAAACGTCATGGAAGACGTTCACAGAACACCAGAGGCTCCTGAGAAACCTAGAAAATGGTGATCTGCATGATTCGACAGTGAGGTCCGTTGAGACATTTATTTGCGGAATCTCTAGTGTAACTGATGCAGAGAACTGCAATAAAGCGCGCGCAACGTTGTTTTCTAGATGCCGATCACCAGCTCTTCCCCCAACGAGTGATGCAGCACGATGGCATATTGGAAGGGCGCACTTCCAAGCAATGGTATGGACACAAGCACGTTACACACTCCACACTACAAAACTGAATGGCAAGCTGGTAGCCAAGCTTATGTCTCTTGTCCCCGTACCTTAAATTTGGGAAGAGATGGTTAACTGCGGCTGCAAATCAGGATGTTAATCAAAGAAGTGTAGTTGCCAGAGTGTGGGACTGCCATGCATAGGAGCATGCAAATACAGACGCACTGCAGACAGCTGCTGCCAAAATGATGCTAGTGGTGTCATTATCGAAAACCAAGGACAGTAAATGGTACAGTAGAGTTAAGTGGTTTAGCACCTTACAGTAGTTTTTAGGCACAGGCACTGCCTGTTACTGCCTGTTAAAAAACTGACATGAAATTCGATAATCCAAAAGCTAGTAATGTGACCAAAACTCGCAATGGATTTCACGCTCACTTCAATTTATTCACTTGCTCTATTTTCAAGAAAATATTTACAGTTTTCAATTCCTTTTTCGCAATTTCGAGAACTTGTGTGCACCCCCCTCCACGTAACTACGATTTATAGCTTTTAGCCTCATTTTCAAGAGTCACGTTACTAGATGACCATGTAATCAGCATGTCGTAAGACGAAATTTATTTAAAAACATACTGTATGTATCCCGTGCTGATTAGGGTGAAATTTTAAATGCTTTAGTGTGTTTTGTAAGGAGACACGACATATAGCCTCGCTTTCATGTCTTAATTGCGTATGCTAATAAAAATGACTGATTTGAAGGTCAAAATGGCCAAATCCAGCTTGGTAAACAGAATTTTCGTGTTCAGCGCATAATTTTAACCTAGAAAAGTATGTTTACCAACTTTTCCTCGAATTTGCCGACAGAAGTTCACTTTTACGAAAGTTGTCCCAGTCTAATACTAAGAACTCAAATAGTCGACAGATTCTCGCACATTTTGGCTGTATTGGAGCCATGCATTTACTTACAATGCAAACATGGTAAATTGATACAGTGATGCCCCATTTAAGGGTATTTTCCTTGGGAAATGCAGATGAACATGACAAAAACACGAAAACACTATACTACAACAAGGAAAGTAATTTGGCCGATTCGCGGATCAACAAAATTTTGTTTTTAAAACGTTACACCACATCCAGTGCCGTAGCCAGACTTTCAGCATAGACGAGACAAGCTCTGCGATTCCTGAAGGGTTTTTTTTAATGGAGATAATTTCTCCATCTAAACGTAGTTTGTTTTTAAAATTTAGATGCCTCTGCTAACTTCGGCCCTCCGCATCTATAATTAGTTGACTTGTTGTTTTACTCAGGTTTTGCTACAATCGAATGAACTTTTGTATGGAATTTTCTTTAAACTCTCCCTAAGAGAGAAATTCATTTTCGTTTTCTTCATTTTCTCCAAAAGATTCCTTTATTCTCTCGATTTTTTGAGTAATTCTGCATGCAAACACAGCTTCGTTTGTAAGAAACTTGCATTTGCATTTCGCAGTACGAACACTGAGCGAGAAAATTCTTTTTTCTCTAATTACTTCCAAGTTTTATGAACGAAGTCTTAAAAATTCTTTTCAGTCATACCCTGTGATTTCTATCAACTTTTTCGCGCGTCAATGAAACAAGTCACGATTCTCACCAACCGTTGCGCAATACGGACCGCTGGTCATTTTTAATTTATTCATCGAAACCAGTCGCAAAACAGCGCTGACGGGTACAATTAACTAAATTATTACACATTGTAGTCACAGTCCGTCTTCTCATTGGCTAAGAGCCTACAGTCAATTCTGGGAATCAGCGTGCAATGCATGATTTCCAAGAGCAAGGTCAAGTTCACGAGTGAATGGTGAGTGGCATCTTTAATACGGCACAGCGAAAGTAAGAACGTGACTCCCCGATTCGCTTCTTCACAAAGTTTATTGTTTTTCGTTTTCCTTGCCTCAATAAAACTACAAAATTTACAAATGACTCAACACGTCACCAAATGAATAGTTGAGTCACGGGTGGCCGGGTTATTTGCGGCTCTCTAACTGAAGTAATGTTTTTGTTGTTTAAATTGTTGTCAGCTTGTCCGGCCGTTTATTTTAACGCTACGGATGAATACATGTATGAGATTTCTAACCAAAAACATTATAAGTAATTACGTGCGGCTCTACACGTTATAAAATTAACGCGAATTTTCGAAAAGTTATGTTTACATACGTTTTACAAACAACCTGTCTACATACGCTTAATTGGCATAAAAAAACTGACGTCAATTTGTTTTTTACAATAACAAAAAGCCATAACTGACTTGCACTGAAATGCACCGCACCGCCGCATAGTCTGAATTCATCGCTGTAATACGGAGAATCACAGGCTCCTAAATTAAACGTTTAGTAAGAATACGGCCAGAAATACAAGATAACATTCGAATTACTCGACTAACCTGTAATCCAGTGAAAACTGTTTACAAAATTATCCGCTAAAACGCAGTTCAGCTTTTTACTACACTACAGCACAAATTTTCCGCTCACAGCCGATTTTCAGGTCTGAAGGCTCAATAAACATCCTCATTTTTTCGCTCTAAAGCTGCAGTGGTTTCTTCACTTTAAACCCATAATTTTTAGATGATTTCCTCATTGAAGACTACTAGATTTTTTGCAGCGTTGAATCAGTGCTGAAAAATTCGACAAAACTTTCGCTGATTGCGTAAGCTCTTCAAATTTCATCCGTCTCATTGACAATACAAATTAGCCAATCAGCGCGCGTGAATTCGCTCAGTTAATTATTAAATTCGTTTTGAGTATTTCTTATTTTCTGAGGTTTTTCTGAGAACTATACTAATCCTACGTAGTCATGCAAATAAAGTTTGCTGTTGTTGTTGAGAACTGGAGAGGGGCCGGCAGTAAAAAATTGAATTTCAATTGGCTATGCAGTGGAGCTTTTACGGTTATTGTTTATTTATAAAACATTAAGAGAAATTACTTTTCTTTCAATCGTTTTAGTCTTCCTCCTCTAAGATCAACGCTAATTACAGCTATGTTCCACAACAAAACAACAGGTGCTTGCTATGGTCAGTGAACAGGAACACTAAGCTGTAACTGGAAAGTTGTACGAAATATAATATTCTCTACTTTGGCTTTTCAACTTTTCCGCCTTTACCCACGCCTTTGACCAACGACAAAAACGATTTTTCGTCCAGTGTCAACACACGAATTTGACTACGCATTTGATACAAGTCGCAGACATATTTGGCAACATCTTTGACCTACCTTTGACACGATTCAAAGACGGTTTTGACCACACCTTTAACTACGCATTTGATAAAAGACAAAGGCGCGTCAAATATCATTCTTGACACGCGTCAAAGGGGGGTGGCAAAGGTATGGTAAAAGCGGCCTTTGTTGCCTGCGACCGTATGCAAAGGTGTAGTCAAAAGATGACCTTTGACGCGCGTCAAAGGCTGTTAAAGGTGATCAAATGTGGCCTTTCACGCGCCTTTACCCACACCTTTGACCAACGACAAAGACGATTTTTCGTGCAGTGTAATGGACATTGGAATTGAATTACCACGCGTGGGAGCCGCGCCCCGTATACTGTCTTGCAATTTACGTTTCGCTCGATAGAGTTTTCCTTTCACTTTCTCCAATTTTCCTCCAGTAATTATTTTGCCTGACTACTGTTTTGCGCTCACTTCTTATAGTCTTCAGTATGGAATAGACTTTTTATCTAATTGTTTCAATTTTCCAAATATACAGAGAAAGACGATAGAGATAGAATCATCTTGATCTTAATTAGCTTTCCCTCAATTCTATCATTTCCTCTCCTCCAATAAGTTTCAGCTCATTCTGCCTCTTGACGTTGATAGCACTACAACAGCTTTTTTTATATTGTCTGTAAATGCAACCGGACGAGACTTCCTCGCTCTGTTCGCTCAATAGGCGACGCGCGCATTAACGAAGTTCAAGTCTTCTACACTATACCGCAAGAGTTCCTGATCATACATTGAACTTTGCTTATTTTTTTTTTTGAGCTGTAAAGTCCCGTTAATGTCTTACAGTCTTATATTGCGTTACTCTCTATCATGTGCAGTTACAAAAGATCAGAAAAATGCTGTGGACAGTTCCCTGTTTCTTCCTCTTCGGCTTCCAGTTCATGGGCTGCGTATCTGCTGGTAATCAATGCAGACAAGAAGTGAGCGTAAGTGGCATGGCTCTACAAGGTTTCGTCTTTAAAAAATTCTCCGTAAGAGCTCTTCATGAGTGCGATATTAGCTGTGAAAGAGAAATCACCTGCCAGAGTTATAATTACGCCGCCGGGGAAAAGTCGTGCGAACTGAATTTCAGAACTAAAGAGGCAAGACCCGAGATTTTCCGCTCAGACCCTGCATGGTTTTACAAACGACGCTTGAGCGACCGGGGTATGTAATCAGTCATGAATGCATTTTACAAATACTTATATTGGCCGGCAAATGAAAAGATGTTACTCCTTTGATGTCGATAAATTTATAACATTTGAATTTATTGTTTCGTATCAGAAATGATAAAAATCACTATAATATCACAGCAGTTGTTTTCGTCAATAAATCAGTTTTATCGATATTCTAAGTTTAACAGAACAACGACAATAAAACCAATCGGATTCGCGAACCTCACTTGTCCTGTTGTTTTGAAAGTCCGCCATAAAACCCCCGGGATAAAACCACGATTACATGGGCGTTTCCTTCAATGGGAAGAATGATTCTTTTTGGCTTCAAAATTCGTCATGTTCTGACTGCTATTCCTGACTAAAACGTTTTGACTTCTCTTCTCACCATCACCATCGCTTGTTATAAATCAGTTTTATCGAAATTCTGTGTTTTTAAAAATCAGGCGTTAGTGTAGTAATTATTTCACGGGTTTAGTAATATCACTCTCTTTCTTTATCTTAACAAAGCTCCTCTCGGTTCCATTCCGGAGTTACCAGCGTGGTCGTGTCAGGAAATAAAGGCAAGCGAAGGCAAAGACGCCATTAGCAGCAAGTACTGGCTGGATCCAACTGGAACTGGAAAGGCAGTTTTGGTTTATTGTGATATGAACTTAGGACGAGGTTGGTCACACGACTTTGACGTGATCGCAAACTGTACCAACAGTGTTGGCGGGAATAAATTCTGACTACACTAACACGAGACATTCAATGTGAAAGTTTATTGAGGATGAGTCACTCAGTCATCTAATGCAAAACATATCCTGATTACAATCTTAAACCTTGCATTGAACAACTCTTGTTTCTAAGAATATAAAGGTGTGCTACGCCAGATACGAAAACCACTAAAAACCACCCTTTAGAAGTGGCCAAAAATATGTGTGCTAGCGTTTTCTCATCGATTTCTCCAGCCGGATTTATGTACATATTTTTTAAAGCCATATCGTCTTTACGGGGACCAAGTTCACACACTTTCCCTCCGAAACAAAAGTAGTGATCCCCAATTTTTCTTAATTCTGACATTATTTATACCCCGCATTTTCTCAGTAATCGAAGTAAACATATAGACCACATCTTTGGTAGAATTCGAAGGTAACTACAAAAAAAATTACCGTAAAATCCCAAACTCTAGAATAAGGAAACAACGAGAAGTTTTCATTTGCCAAGAAAGATACAACATTTGGTTTGCGAAAACGGTATCTCAGCGATTCAGAATAAAGACAAAAAATTTTTGCATGACTCACCAACGGAAGAATGGCCATTACCAACAACAACTGAACATTAAAATGTTTTACTCATCTTCTCAGTAATCGAATTAAACATATAGAATTTGAAAGCAACTACAAAAGAAATTACCGTTATATCCCACACTCTAAAACCACAGTTTTCACTTGCCAAACAAAATACAACATTTGGTTTGCGAAAACGGTATCTCAGAGATTCAGAATAAAGTCAAAATTTTAGTGTATGACTCGGCAACGGAAGAATGCCTCTTAGCAATACATAATGTTCAGTTGTTCGTATGTGTTTTGCAGTTTAAGTCAAATGAATATCTGGCTTAGACGCAAAGTATGGACGCCATTTTCTCGTGAGGGGGCAGGGGTTAAGTTTATTAGATGTATTATGTATTATAAAATGCCTGAATGTCACTTACCTAATGCCAAGTTTTAACCGTTGTATATTCGCTTGGTGCAGGCCACAGCAGATCAATCGATCAAGTACGAAATAGAACCGATTTTGCATATGTTGCATTTAATTTTTATCTCCAGTTTAATTTATTCTTCCTTTGTTTTTGGGTATGGTAATGTATGATAATGAGTTTAAAACAAAGAAAGAATAAAATTTAACTAAAGAACGAAAAAGATAATCGTACAACATATACACTGATCGATCTATAGCAGGTGGATGATGTCTATAATAATACTACCGCCGAATTGAATGGCTCGGAACGAAATGGCCCATACTTTTTTTTTACTCGAAACACGACCACATCAGCTTTGCTGTGATTTTTTGGTCGTATGTAAATAAATGCTACTAGTGGTGCCACTACCGTAAATTGTATGGCCAATTGGCAATTGAATGGCCCAGCATAAATTGAATGGCTATTCCTAATTGAATGGCCCAGCGTTAATTGAATGGCCAATTGTCAATTGAATGGCCAATTAGCAATTGAATGGCCCAACGTAAATTGAATGGCCCACTGTTAATAGAATGGCCAATCGTTAATTCCCAATTGAATGGACCAACGTATATAAATGGAATGGCCAATTAGCAATTGAATGGCCCAGCGTAGATTGAATGGCCAATCGTCAGTTGAATTGCCAATTGTCAATGAATGGCCATCATCACTGTAAATTAAATGGCCCATCATCAATTGAATGACCAATCGTCAATTGAAAGACCACCGTTAATTGAATAGCCTACTGTAAATCAAAGTGGCCCACCAATCACCGATTGGGCACAATTTTAAAAAGGATTTTTTCTGCTCAATCAGGAGCCAGCATTCGCACAAAGGCTTGGAAATGGTCTGGAGAGACTCGTTTCCCAGGGGCTCTTTTACTTTTACAAAAAACTTTCGCACTACGATTTCTGCCCGGTTTACTTCGTTTTGCCCCGACTAACTGCCCCTGGGTCTCCGAGGATGGCATTTTTACTCCTGTACCATTGCTGTTTATGAAGATCGAGACTTGTAAAATGTGCCTATTATTCACTCTACTTTTATTTATTTTGATCTTTTTAAACAGTAAGAACTCATGACAGGATCTAGCAGCTTCTTTTAACGAAAGTACTAATGGTTTGGCGTCGGAAGTTGCCGTGTTATCCCACCTTATTATACAGCCGTGTCTCGTAAGGACTGGGAGCTACCAAATTCGCTAATTTGATTGGCTAAAATCGATATTGACCGCGGTCTAGATTTTCAAACTAAAATAAGTTTACAAACAAAAATGCAAAAACGTTGACTTTTGTTTCTGCTAAAAAATAATAAATGGAAGAACCAAAAGCTTGACGCGAAAGAAGGTAACAAGAACGAGCAAGCTTAAGCAAATTTGTGTTCAGTTCACAGGCACGAAATCAAAACACCAGCTAGAAACGAATTTGCTAGGTAATTGCAAGGTCAGAAGTTAAAAGAACTAAACACGATTAAAAGCGACTATAATACCCATAGGAATATTCTATCAGTCGATTAAAGAGGCTAGAGAAGTTGAAAACATACCTTCCGGTGATATCGACCTTCTCTTGTTCTAATTTTTCAGTGATTGCCGTTCACCAACAAAATGTCAGCGAGTACGGCGAAGCGAAGCGAATTTTTAAGCTGAAAAGTTTTCTTGTTTAGCCATATAATAAACATCTTATTAACCGAGCTTAGTCGGTCTGTATGGGAGAATCTTGACCTCGGTCATGAGTACAGACCTCACTGCGTTCGGTCTGTACTTACGACCTCGGACAGGATTCTCCCATACAGACCTCCTGCTCCGTTAATAAGAGCTAAATTGGGCCATTTTACCATATTAGGTTAAAAGAACGCGCAAAATATGACACGTTATTACACTGTAGAAAAGGGCAAAAATACGGACGAAAAGCGGAGCAACAAAATGGTCGGACACTGTAGAACAGGGCAAAAATACGGACGAAAAGCGGAGCAACAAAATGGTCGGACAAAACGACCCAAACTTTGACTAAATAATGGTGGAATAATAAATCCCTTATTCGATGGTTTAACATATTAATAATAGGTGTGGACATTTTGCTCATCGTTCGAGCTATCGAGTTCAAGAAATCGGAATTCCACTATAATGTAATTGAGGCTTTATTTTAGCTCGTCTTCCGTTTACAGCAAATTGTAAATTAGTTTTCTTCAGCATTATAGTAATCCTGATCCTTGAGTTCACCCTCGACACTGTCGGCATAGAAGTCTTCAAGTTGTAGGTTTCTTCGGTCTCGAGCACGACCTTTATAACCAAAACGACGAAGGGATCGTACCCTAAATTGAATAGCGTCACTGCAACAAAGAAAGTATAAACATCTATTTTTAACGCTTTGAATAAACGTGTATGCATAAGCACAAGGGAATGAACAATTTTGTTTTCTTGTGCTTAATATGCTTATAGTTAACAATTATTCACCGAAGTGGAAGTGGATAGTACTTTGTTAATCACCTCCGAGTTAACCAATCAGCGCGCAAGGAAAGCACTATTCACTTGTGTGGTATATACTAAGGGACGGACCATTAGAAAAGTGATGGGGGGGAAATCGAAAAAAAAAATCATGCACAAGATGCCATCGGCGTTCGGATCCAAATGACAGCCAAAAGTATTTTTGTGGGTGAAATTCGAGCTTATTTCAACACGTGTCGAACGCTGGAAGTGACTGAAGTCTCCTACCTTGTCATATTATTATACACGGTAATAGTAGTCAGACGTAAAATAGCTGTAACGTTAGCAAAAAACACCATCATCGACTTTATTTAGTAATTTCGCTTTTATTTATTGCTCAAAAGTTCCCCGTTTAAAAACCCATACAAATTCTTATATAAAGACCGCCATTTTAATATATGCAAATATCATGCTTGGTCTACCTGTGGTTCTGCGTTCGGCGTTCGGTTAATAACCCCGCCGATTTTAATACATCACAATCAGTGCTAACTTTTGGGCCTCCTCAACTCAACATTCATTCCTGCCGGCCTGACAGGTATATTAATTGCATAATTTTTCACTATACACCTGCAAACTGCTACTTCTTCTTTATGTCATAAAATAAATGGAAAGTAACGTTAAAGGACAAGCGATGTAATTAATAAATCAAAGTAGCACTGTTTTTAATTAATTCAATAGCAAATTGTGCAAAAAAAATTATTGCACAGGCAAAGGGCCAAAAAAAATTCTTGCAAGCCAAAAATCCCCCCATCACTTTTCTTATGGTCCGTCCCTAATTTGGGTATACCATCCCCATCTGAAAGGGAGGGATGTGGGTTACATACATCACTCCTTCCCCTCCCCTCTAATAGTTTGACACAAACCTTTCATGCAGTGAAGAAACAATGACGCAAATCACAAGGATAATGACAAGAACACGCTTCATGTTGCAAGTATTCCTGAAAAAAACACACACATTGCATTAAACAACAACAACATCTTTTGTTTAAAATTACCGTAATGATTCGATTTAGCGCCCTCCTTCCAATAAGCGCCCCCTTCCGAATAAGCGCCCTCCTTCGAATATATTATTGTCAATAAGCGTCCCTATTCCAATAAGCGCCCCCATTCTAATAAGGGCCCCATTCTTATGAAATGAACAATTCTTTTAAAAGTAACTGAACTTTCAACGATTTGTTTACTGCCCGGGGGGGGGGGGGTACTCCCCTAAATTTAGGATAGGGGTGTGCCGCGAACGTTCTCAAACCCTGACCCTATCTAAGGATAAAGAAAACGAAAATTAATACCCTTTCTAAGGCCCAAGGGGAGGAGAAGCATTGCGTGAAGTCTCAAATAACGGCTAACCGCGCACGGCAAAGCTCAAATCTTTCAAAATCGCTTTGTTAATACTTAATGACGGATAGTTCAGTTTTAACAGACAATTTTTTTTCGTTTAGCTGGGTGTTTATTTTAGCTGATAGAATTTAGCTACCCTATCTAAGGGTCACACCGGGAACACAATGCCAAAAGGAACAAAAGTGATACCCTATTTAAGGACATACCTATATAGCCCATATATGGGAGTACCCCCCCCCCCCCGGGCCGGGGGGGCGTTTACTGTTACAATTTGTTATTGTTAGTTACCGTAGATAAACTCATCAACATTCACCGTACCGTTCATGTATATATTTATTGCTAAAATGAACAATTCTTTTAAAGTAACTGAACTTTCAACAATTTGTTTCTGTTACAGTTTCTGTTATTGTTAGTTATTTTAATATTTCGAACATTTGGTTGTTTCTCAAAAAATTAACTAAGCGCCCTATCCCGAATAAGTGCCCTCCTTTGAGGTGCCAAAAGTAAATAATAGCCCCGGGCGCTAAATCGAATCGTTGCGGTAAAGCTTGCACAGCTTATGGGGCCGTGTTGCAATGCTACTGTGTGTATCTTAAAAATGTCATTAAATCCCATAAGTATAAGAATATCGAGGCTGAAATTTGCGAAATTTTAAGAATATTATAAGAATAATCCAAGGCTGAAATTTTGAAAAGAATATAATTTTGTGTTGCAAATTTGTAAATACAATACAATTAATGTTTTAACTAAACCGTATAAAATTCTTTCTTTCTCTAAACGGCAAAACTGGCTGACAAAACGCCGGATGAAAGCCTGCACTAGCAAAATGTTCGATGCTAATGACAGTTCGATGAACGGCACCAGTGTACTACATCTGTATGGTTTTCAGATGGTATACAGATCTAGACACCAAACACTTGTAATAGATACCCTTAAACATTCTAAAACGCAGATGTCATAAGCTATAATTTAACAATATTCACAAGAATATTTCCAGCCTAAATCGGCAGAAAAATAAGAATATTCAGCCTGGACCGGAAAAACAATATTCTTAGAAAGAAAAGAGTGTATTTAACATAAAATGCTAATAATTCTACATTGTTAAGACCCCACAAAATGGATGGCCCTTTGTCCCTTTGGTCCTTAGGCCTGGCCTGCCTCTTGTCACATTTTGCAGCTTTATTTGAAACTGGTCGCTTTTTGCGTCATTTAATTTTTTTTTGCTTGCTGCAGTGCCCAAGGTATCGAAATCTGGTAAAAGCGAACAGCTGTTTTTAAGAAAAATTTAGACTCTTACAGTGTAAATCCCATTTATTTTACAGTTGAATCCAGATAACTCGAACCTTCAAGGGAAATCGAAAAAGGTTCGAGTTATCGGGGGTTCGAGTTATCGAGGGCAAAATTAGTAAGAAAATTACCTGGAGGGGAATCAAAAAAGGTTCGAGTTAGCGGGAGGTTCGAGTTATTGAGGGTTCGAGTTATCGGGATTCAACTGTAATTCCCGACAACAATTCTCCAATTCAGAGCACGGCACACCAAAAAAAAAAAAAAGGTAAAGCAACTTTATTTATACACGGTTTGTGCAAAAAGTGATGCAAAACTATTGTAGAACCTTGAAATTCACGTGGAAGGGGTTTCACATAAAACGGCTGTATAATATTCGAAAAATTCTGGGAAACACAACTTTGGAGGCTTAAGAAGGTTTTCGAGCATTTTATCATGTTCACAGAACTAGCGGATACTTTTTAACGGTTCGCACGATCGACAATCGGCTAGGCACTGTGATTCAGCAAGCATTGGAGACGCTTCTCATAGAAATTTAGGTTCGTGGCTTGTTTCGTCTTCGAGTCTCAAGTATAGAAACTTTCAGCAGAATATCAGAGTTGAATTTAGATGACCTTAATATTTCCGCACCTCTGCTCCAACGATTTTCCCGAAACTTTGCTATGTTATGTACTAACTCAATATAACTAGATGCGATTTTGTTAATAAAGTGGGGACCAGGTAAACGACAATGTCATTAAAAATATTTGCCTTCAGTTCAATCGAATTTCATATTATTATTATTACCGAATTAAGGTGAACATTTTCCCAAAGTTTCACAGTCATCGCAGGCTACGTCAAAGCATAAAAAGATACAACGCAAAGTTTGTCATGGACGAGTGCGCCCGGAATAACTAATGAAAGACGAAATCACTGCCATTCACGGTGTACGCTCATTTGCGGTGACTTAGCAACGGAATTGAGGTTTCTGAGTAAAACAAAGAAAACTTCAGAATTTGAACGTGTGTTTATTTGGCTGGAATAATTTTAGTTTGCGGTGATCGTACACTGACGTACTAGTGTTTCGATAATTAAACAGCAATAAGCCCAGCTATTGTTTTCAACCATTCAACTCGGTTTGCCGTTTTTAATGCAAAGAACTATACAAACGCTCCCTTTATTATTATAGTTGTTAGATTTTCTGTATAGTCCTCGTCTTGTAATTGTTTACTCCACCGAAACAAAGTACAGTGCACGCAACGAAGATGGCACAAAACTAAGGGGGCTTCTGAGGTCTCAAGGTCGAAGCCATTGAATTGATGACTAGCTGCGTTGCAGCCGACTCAGCCGGACTTGACACAAAAACCGTTTAGACTGTCTGCGACGTAGGCTACCCTAAACCTGACCTGTTAAGGTTGCCATAGGTCACAACCCCTAATTTACAAAGCAAGTAGTTTGCAGTTGCGAAACAAATTATCTGCCTTGGACCGAAAAAGCATCGAAGCCCTTTCCTTGTCAGAAGTTGCCTAGTTGAAAAGAATTCTATATTTTAAGATCCTTGAATGTCACTTACCAAGTAAATGTCAATAGACCGTCGTAGCTTTCGCTTGAAGTCACTCGCGCACTTATTAATACTTTGAAACAAGAAAGGGCGTCACCTAATTACTTATTGTTTTTATTCATTTTGAAGCGATGACGTCATCGCTTGATGTCATCAGGCGAGTGGACCGGGTTTGTTACGCGCAATCGTTGACCTATCAATAGAACTGAATATTACTGAGAACTAACGACAGGAATAAGAAAGCGAGAAAATGGCCGCGTAGAAGACAAAGCAAACTACTCCCGGGCAGTTAGAAAGGACTAATACAAAGTATAAACGAAAGAGATAAATTATAATTGACGCTTGGAAATTTTTGTTGAACAGTCATTCAACACAGCAGTTGTCAGCCACTTTCATTTATATTAATTTTTTGACAAATTTGCTTGTAAAGCGTCATCGCTTCTTCATGCATTGCGTGCCGTTAATTATTCATAACTTCAAAGAGTCGGCCTGCAGCGAGCCCTCACTAATCACGAAAGATCAAGAAGAGACGTCTGGACGAGTTTCGTCAAGCATTTTGTAATCCGTCCGGTTATGCGTCTCTAGTCAGTTAAGACTACAAGATGAGTTACTCGTCCTGACGAGCTACTTTCGTAGTCGGCGTCGTTTAAGATGCATTTCGAAAAGTAGTCCATCTAGACGAGCATAGGTTAACAAGCCACTATTTACGATACTTCTGATCGATACAAATGTAAATTTCGCGGTGGTTCTTGACATCTTGGCATCCGAAATGATTTTCCGAGTTTTTTCGGCTCTCTGGTGTATGGCCGATACAACAACCGCTGAAGTTTTTTTTTTTTGCTTTATTGGCATTTAAAATAATACAAAATAGTTAAATAACGGTTAACAAAGTAAAAGGTAGCAAAATTAATATTAAATACACATACAAGTAGACTATCTAAGATACAAGAGGAAGTTTACGTTTAAAATAAGCGGTAATTTTGGATTTACATTTGTATCAACTAAAAGAAAAAAGGGAAAAATATAACAAGGGAAATCAAGAAGATTGCAACGTACATAATTAAATAAATTACAAAAGTTAAGTGAAATTCTTACACTTTCTATTAAATTCGTCCAGCTGTTTATTTTTAATGGCAATTTGCCTGAGGGTATCAATCCTGATACTTAAGAAAGGGGGAAAGCTGTCAAAATTTATAGAAGAATCGTCTTGAAAGCAGCAGAAAATAAAGTACTTAGCGACAAGTGTGACGTAATTTAAGAGCTCTTTGAACTGAGTGTTGTTGTACCAACCATATATTATGCTACGTTCATTCAGTTCGACTGTCTGACAAGTTTTTTCACACCACCAAATTTGGAAAACATTCCAAAACGCAGAGACTAAATTACACTAGAAGAGCATATGCGGAAGGGTTACGCCTCCAACTAGGGGGGATAGAATTTATCAGTCCATAATATAATGGTAAAGGGAACACGTATCAAAAGTTTTTGTTGAAATTTGTCAATGGATAGAAAGGTGGAGTCAACATCGAGCAGGTCCTGCAGGCGTAAGATTCCGTTTTGGAACCAGTGTTTGAAGAAAATTATTTTTTGTCGATTACTATCTTGCTGTTGTTCCAAATTATTTCATTATGTATCTGTGCACTGTCATCAGGCTGAAAAATCTGATCTGTAGTCTTTCGGAGGTTTACCTTCCCATATGAAATTGAAAATCAAATTATTGGTTTCATCAACAACATGAGGTGGTACGTACAGATTAGACGCGTTAAAGATCAGTTTTGACAGTGCTAAAGTTTTTACAATGTTAATCCTTCCGATTAATGTGAGTTTTCTGCATTTCGAAGCATTCAAAAACTTTTTCCATGTTCCGTATCTTGTCGCCAAAGTTCAATTTGTCTGCTCTGGGTGAGTCGTACGAGAAGAAAACGCCAAGCGCACAAATAGGTTCTTGTGGCCATTTAAAATTAATGGGGTGTCCTGTCTGTCTTTCCAACAACCCAACCACATAGCTTCGGTTTTTGACCTATTGACCTGTAAACCGAAAGTAGAAGCGAATTTCTCTAGCATATCTAGTAAATGCCCTATTGAGTTGAGGTCGCTCACAAAAACGGTGGTATCGTCTGCATACATAGCGGTTTTTATTTCGTTTTCTCCGATTCTGATACCTTTAATAAGATCATCGCATTTGATAGCTCTAGCAAAGAGTTCAAGGCCAATAACAAAAAGTAAACCTGATAATGGACAGCCCTGTCTTACACCTCGGTTTATTGGGAAAAAGTGTGAAGCGTGCCCGTTATTTAAAACGCAGCTGGAGATATCAGTGTGAAGAGTTTTAAACCACTGTACCTTTTCTAAGTAATGCCATTCCGCAATGGTGTCGAACTCCTTGCGAAAATAAAAAAAGACGGCAATTCCTGGCAGATTTTCTTTATCGGTGTAGAACATTAGATCTTGTATCAGTCTGATATTTTCGCCGATATAACGCCCTTTTACATATCCTGTTTGATCAGGATTTGCTAGTTTAGGTAGAACCTTTTCTAAGCGCTTGGCCAAAACTTTGGTGAGAATTTTATAATCCACATTTAACAGAGAGATCGGTATAAGATTTTCCAGAATTGTTTTATCCTTATTCTTTTTTGGGATAAGAGAAATAATTCCGCGTCTTTGGTATATTGATAAAGCGCCGTTATGGAAGGCATAATTAAAACTACCAACAATTGAGCTTTTCAGTTCGGACCAGAAGTATTTTAAAAATTCAACAGGCAGTCCGTCTGTACCGGGAGTTTTGTTTGCAGAGAAGTCTTTAAGGGGAATTAGCGCTTCTGTTTCTGTAATAAGACCTTCGCATAGATTTTGTTCATCTTCGTTTAAAGAGGGACTGTTATTTGGATTAAAAAATACATCGTTGTCGCGCGCACACTGTGCGGGAGATACATGTGATTTATAGAGGTTTTCATAGAACTTTTTTTGTTCCTCTAAGATGTCAAGTTGACTGGTTGTGAAGGAACCATCGCTCAGCTTCAATTTAGTGACCGATTTTCTTGAATAATTTCTTTTTTCAAGACCATAAAAATATTTATTGTTACGTTCACCTTGTTCATGCCATCTAGCACGGCTTCTAAGAATCGTTCTGCGAGTTTTGTAAACTATTATCTTGTCTAGACGAGCTTTGGTCGAGTTGAGCTCGCAAATGATTTGTTTATTGTTTCTGTTGTTTTCCGCCTTCGCGAACAGATCGTTTATTTTATTGTGCTTAAATTTATTGTGTTTAATTTTGGTGTAATTGACAGTGAAACCTCTGATTTCCATTTTAATGAGGTCCCAACGTAACCCTAGATCTTCTACGGATTCGTATTTGCTTTGAACTGAGGGAGGTTTTCACGTAACTGAGAAACGTATTGATTATCTTCAAGAAGGGAAGTGTTGAATTTCTAATATATAGATTTAGGCAGGCCTAAAAGCGGAGCTCGCTCATGGTTAAACTTTATATCTTACATGTAAAAACTTCTCATGGTTTTGTTGACGAAGGCGATGTCAATATATTTCGAGGTTAATCCTTCTAAATTTTTGCCTATGACAGGTTCTGAAATTAAAATTGACGAGTGCACTTTATTGGGTTCCTCACGTACGCACGTAGGCGCAGCAAATCTTAGTAAAACTTTATACAACGTTTACTGTACACTATGTTAATAAACCTTTATGACTTAGTCAATGTAAAAAGGACCTTGGTCTTGCTTTGATTTACTGCAAAACAGTTACGGCATAAAAAAAAATAACTCAAGGCAAAAACAAAAATACAGCAAAACAAACTAAGTAAACTCGCTGCTAAACACAGTAAACAAAATGAACTCTCGCTACGGCAAACAAAACTCACGGCGGAAAACAAACTCTGCAAATTGATGGTGCCGGTTTTGTATAAAGTCATTTTAAAGCAGATTTTCTGTAAGAATTGTGGCAGTTTGTGATTTGGAAAGTGGTGCAGGCTAACATAGAATAAGCTTACAATGTTGTTTTGACTGTTTTGAACCGTGTTCTTTTCGTTGCAGTTTGGTTGCATGATTAACTAATTATGTTTTACCGTACGCCTTGCTAAAAACAAGAACCCTTACAGAATTTTATGCAGAGAACTGATTCAATTTCTTCATTTCTGGTAAACAAATATGCGGAAGGTTAAGTCTTAACTTGCTCAGCCAAGCACAGGTAACTCGCAACGAAATCGGCGAAATATTGGTTTACGATTTCAACACACTCGCTGATATGAGAAACAAAACAAATGCAAGCGAGTATAAAAAAAAAAGAGCGGTTGGATAATAGATCGCTTAAATATATATTGGTGTGCAGTATCGCTGAGTAGTTTTACTCGGTTTTGTTTCGCAGGATTTTTCTGTACGAAATCGTGATTTTGATCCGTGAAACTTAATAATTTGATAAGCTTATTGTTATCAAAATCCAATCATGGTCAATTATGAACATCACAGTTAACTCCACTAACTAAAGCACAAAACAATTAACCTAAACGAAATATTTAATAAACAATGTCTGTATGAAATGTACAAACATGAACAGGTTTGTGAGCAGCATTAATTGAATTATACGGGAAGTAAGATAAAACCGACACTACTTCAAATTCGTTCATAAATGAAGTGTAGTATAAACAGATTCTCACAATAAAATCAAACTTATGTTTACTGCATAAATACATTTACGTTTGTTACCTCAAGTTTGGGGAAGGCTTGTAAATTCTGCAGGGCAAAAATTTCAAACCAGCACAATATATATCAGAAACGAAAACGCCACTCGTTGTACGGCTTACTCCAACACCAGCGGCATAATACATGTTTAAAATTATCAGCGAAGATTGATCTCTCCTTTCCTTTCAGTGTAGCTGTTAACAGTCTTTTATCCATCACCTAGTGAACTTCACCGGCTCTGAGCTCACTTTTATCTTAGCTCAATGTCAGCTCAATTAATTTTTCAGCCTTGGTTAGCCGCAGTGCTTCAACTCTCGGTGTTGTCCGATGTATATCATGTTCAAGTCGGCAATTATTTCGGATCTTCCCGTTAAGAGGTTGCTCTAAATCATTTGGCATGAGTTTTCATGATGTAGATGAGTAAATAGAGCGAGAAATATTTACGAAGAACTATGTTTTCCAGCATGCTTTGATCTTTCTTCGCGTCTTTCATTCAGGTTAAAAAGTGAACAACGTACCAACTATTTGCCGCCTTTTCATACAACCGCTTCGTTTAAGTTGAAATGAAATGTCCAGATCACGAGAAAACATGAGAAAAAAAACGCTGAAGAAATTAAGTGTTCTTACAAGTTTCCATGACATTTAAGTTAACTCTCAACAAACCAAAAAATGTTTTTGTGTTACTTTTTGCGTAAGAAGGACTCCAAATCAAGGACAAAGATAAACTCGTCCCAGGCCTAATCCGTGCGTACGTACGTACGTACGTACGGACGTACGTACGGACGCGGGCGACCACCAAATTTTCTTGGCTTGATGGATTTCCCATTTTCTATGGGTATGGAGCTCCGCCCGCGGGCGCCTTCGGCGCCCGCGGGAGCTCCGCTAAAAACCGGGACCTTTTTTTTTGTTTTGATTCTTCGGAAATAAGACGGCTACGACAAAAACGTCAAAAGTGATGAAATAGCCCACAAGGACAACAGAAACCAAGCAAGGTGAGTACATTTTGTTTATTATTCCACTATTGTTCCATTAGACCATGTTAGGGCAAAAGAACGCGCAAAATATACCACGTCATTGCATTGTAGAACAGGGCAAAAATATGGACTGAAAGCGGAGCGACAAAATGGCCGACTAGAACTAAACTTTATTTTTAAGTGACATAGTAAAAATAATCCATTATTCGATGGTTTAACATATAATACGAGCGGACATTTTGCTCATTGCTCGCAAAATATCCGCGAGTATTGCATGCTAAACCATCGACTAAGGTGTATATTTTTTATTGAAAAGAAGGTAAATTTTTTTTCGTTGAGCGCTTTTACTCTCCGTTATTTTAACCTCCATTTAGTGTCTTATAGAGCGTACAAATTCTCAACGGCCTAAATTGTATCACAACGCCGCGCACTTCAAGTAGTCGCGTCCATTTCTCGAATCGTGAGTTTGGGATACCTGTGCGGCAAGTAGACGTACTAGGACTAACGAAGTCCTTGGAAATTCTAAGACGAGAAGCGAAATTAGTTCGTGAAATCAGGAAGCTCGAAAAACAGGGGGTAAAATTGCAGTGTTTGACTAACTGGAACAGATCAAAGAGAAATGACTTTTAATCCGAGTTAATTATGTGTGATGGCTTTATTTTATCAAGGATGCTTTTAAAATTTCCCATGTGAAAGACATTTCACATGGGTGAGCTGGTGTAGTTTTTTAAATGAATTCTGAATAATAAAATACAAGAATGTCAGCACTTACCTAACGTCAAGCAACAGTCGATAATTCGCTTGATGCGGCCGGGCCACAGCAGATCAATCGATCAAGTACGAAATATAATTACTGCAGATCGATGTTCTAGGCTCTGATGTAATCAGCCAATAGCATGCAGCAAGGAAGCAAAAGGGATTAACTTGTGGTGTCAAACAGGAAAATGTTTCTTAATTGCACTTAATCATGCGTTGTTCTTGTTCGCGAATTTAAATGTGCTCTAGACAAAACGGAGTCAGAGCTGGAACGAAACTCTATCAACAGGAAATTTTAATTGAAATTTTCACGAAATTTAATCCTGATTTAATTTTACTTAAGTTGGACATTTTAAAGATCAAATTTGTTAACAAACTACGATGATACAGGTGAACAGGCGTAGTACAATGCATATTAGTAACGCTTCTCTGAGAGCACGCGCAATAAAGAACACCGTCCAATTTTTCTTATCCACTTCTACAAATGCGCAACAACTTCAAGTTCGGTTAAGCAAGATTTTTGTAATACATAGCAGTTTTGTTTCTGATGTTCTTTTTTGAAGTATTATATTTGTTTGTGTATGTTTGTTCCACTTAGCGACCCAAAATTAACATTTTCCGCGTTATAAATTAAAGAGTTATCTCACGGATGGTTGGGCTCGGTTTCCACCGCACTCTTGAGACAGAGTCCGGTATTCGTTACACCCCCGGGGGAGGGGGAGAGGAGCATGGCCTCATTTTCCCGAACAGCAACTGGTAAAGGAGCCTTACGGATTTCGCCTCAATATTATAAGGTCGTGGTTTGTAATCTACTGACCTATTCCTTCATCCAGTGTTTTGTTGGTTTGTTTGTTTCATATTATTACCCCTTTGGTGTTTACCTATTTTAGTTTACTAGTATTTAGAGATTTGCTCTGATATATGATGAAGTCACTAAGAATGGCGTCTGGGACCTTAATGGGAAAATCAGTATCCACATCTCTTTTTCGCCCCTATTGGTTTACTCCCTTCATTGTAGCCCATGAGACCCAGCGTGATTGCTAAAGGACCATCAGAGGAACACTTGAATAAACGAAAACTGAATTCTTTCTCTGTGTCGCCGAGAAAAAGGTGACGAAAGTGAAGTCAACGGTTGCGTTTTGGATGCCTTCCGAGTGGAGTTGTCTTTGATTTCTTGCAAATTTCAGATTTGTAATAAATTTTTTGCTTTGAATGAAATTTTGACCATCATAAAAAATGACTTCATGTACGAACGTTTAGCGGCCATTCATGTCGCCTGTTATTATTTGGAGACTTAGTTGAGTAATATGTAACTTCAAGGAAAGCAACACAAACGAAACCATTTAAGTATCCTTTAATAAAGTATTTCATTCATTCATTCCTTTATCTGATTGGTTAAAATGAAAAAAGCGATGACAAGTTATCAAATTTTGCATTGTATAACACGATGTTAGTCCGGCCATTTTGTTGCTCCGCTTTCCGTCCGTATTATTTTATTAGATTAGGTTTCTATTAGCCGAGACCGAATCAACCATCACCTCATAGATCAGAAATAGTAGAATTCTAACTCATTTTCTTTCAAATAATAATTTCTAATTATTTTTCTGCAATATGAACTGGTATTAAACTTCACGCTTTACAAAATCGCGCGCGCGGACTGAATTTTCATTTGAAACTTTCAGTTGTGAACTCACGCTCATCAGTTTATTCAGCAATTTTAACGTTTTAAACTGTGCAATGGTGAATTTCCTCCTTTTAGTCTCCGCGGGAATTGAATTATACAATAATGTCAGTTGTGTAGCAGCTCTCTTAAGCTTGTAATTCTACTGGTCCCCTAGTGTAGCAGCTGCTATTGTTTTGGGGGCTAGGGGCATTGTTCTTGTTGTTTGTTCTATTGTTCTCTCAGCCACTCATGTGAGACCTTACGAGAGCTGCTACATGTTTCTAAACTTCCTCCGAAACTTCGGAGAAACGAGAAAATGTCGCCATTCTGTAGACGACCCTCAGCCACTGCACACTAATAGTGCTGATAGTGTTCAATATCTCCAATTTTTGGTATTTCTGGCATTATTTACAGCTATTTCGAGAAACGTTGTCGGAAAAAAGCACAAAACTGCACAAGCCAATCCCTAAAGGTAGTATGGGTAGACGTATTGAGCTACTGCACGTGTTGAATACTAATGAGATATAACAACAAAATAAGCGCGAATTTCAGGTTTTCTTTCTTTCCAGAGGGAGGCGCGGTGGCCTAATGGTTAGTGCGCTGGACTCCGGATCGGGCGGTCCGGGTTCGAGCCCTGGCCGGGGCACTGCGTTGTGATCTTAGGCAAGACGCTTTACTCTCATAGTGCCTCTCTCCACCCAGGTGTATAAATGGGTACCGGCGAATTTACTGCTGGGGGTAACCCTGCGATGGACTAGCATCCCATCCAGGGGGGAGTAGAAATACTCCTAGTCGCTTCATGCTACGGAAACCGGGGATAAGCACCGGCCTGATGGGCCACTTGGCTCGTATGCAGACTTTACCTACCTTTTACCCTTTCTTTCCAGACATGTAGAAACAAGGTACGTTTAGACCCTCTGAAGTTTAGAAGAATTTTTCCTCACTCAAAGACATGCGACAGTAAAAGTAATGCTAGAGATATAGGCCTCCTGAGAGGAAAAACAAATTCTTCACGTGCAAAAATACAAACTTGTAAATTTCCTCTAGACCAATATGCAAAATTTCAGTGAATACCCAGACCACCTTTCGGTCTTTTCGCGTGCACTTTGAAGTTTTTTTTCCGACAACCTTTCTCGAAATAGCTGTATACTCATCTTCTCAGTAATCGAAATAAAAAATAGACCACAACTTTATTCTTCCTTTGTTTTTGGGTATGGTAATGTATGATACTGAGTTTAACAAAGGAAGAATAAAATTTAAATAAATTTAAAGGACACAAAAAATAACCGTACAACATAAACATTGATCGATCTATAGCAGGTGGATAATGTTTATAATAATACTGCCGCCAAATTAAACAGCGTATTAGCGAAATGAATGGCTCGGAACGAAATGGCCCATCGTAAATAGAATGTTACGACCTGTTACATTTTCGAATTGAATGGTTTACTTCATCCCAATTGTACAGTTCAAATTGAAGACTGTGTACTATTGAACTGAATGAGATAATTGAATGGCCCAACGTAAATTGAATGGCCAATTAGCAATTGAATGGGGCAGTGTAAATTGAATGGCCAATCGTCAGTTGAATTGCCAATTGTCAATGAATGGCCAATCGTCACTGTAAATTAAATGGCCCATCATAAATTGACTGGCCAATCGTCAGCTAAAAGACCCACCGTACATTGAATAGCCCACCGTAAACCGTAAATTGAAAGGAAATTGAATGGTTAATCAAATTGAGTGGTCTATTGTCAAAATTGAATGGACCAAGTTGACGATACGGCTATTCAATTTACCGCAGGCCATTTAATTTGTCAGAATTTCTGGCATGATCAATTTCCTTTTCCCAGAGTCTGCCCCGGTGACCGTATCGCTAACCGATGAGCCGGCAGGCTGGGCTCGAGTGATGCACTTGCCTACTGTGATTGGAAATTTTCTTGGTTGCATTTCTTTCCGGCGATGAAAGATTACACAACAAAATATTCTGTTGGACATAGACACGTCGAGGTATTTGTTAGGTTACCCACCCCTCTCATGTACTATTTTGGGCCAACTGTAAGAACCAGCCGCTAACTAGCCTCCTGGGCAGACGCTGTTTGGTCTGACCCCAATGAGCGTCTCTGCAGGATGCTAATGCGGGCTCATCTGGCGCGACTTGTCGACATGTCTTTGCCAGGTTAGCTAAGGATTATCTAAGCGAGTACTCTAACAGGGAACTTCGTTGGAACTGTTTCTTGATTTTCGTTAAAGTGTTTCAGTCGTGATCTTTGCTGTACGAGAAGTGGTATGTAAATGACCCTGAAATCGAATTTATAGTTCAAATACTTTTTGGCCTGTACCATTCCTGTTTTTGAAGATCGAGGCTTGTAAATTTTCTCTTATATACCTCGTGTACAACGATGTGCTGAATGATTCAATAAACAGTAATATAGTTCCAGCATTAAGACGTACTCGTCGTACTCGGTCGAAATTTACGATCCCGGATTTTTCGAACCTCTTGAGAAACGAAAATTAGTTCCTAAAATCGGGAAGTTCGAAAAACCGGGGGAAAAATTGCAGTGTTTGACTAATTGGAACAGATCAAAAAGAAATGACTTTTAATCCGAGTTATCGTGGTCGAGAAATGGGAATTCCATTATAATGTAATTGTGATCAGATATGTGGCTTTATTTTAGCTCGCCTTCTGTTTACAGTCAATAGTAAATCAGTTTTCTTCAGCATTATAGTAATCCTGATCCTTGAGTTCACCCTCTACACTCGTGTCGGCAAAGGAATCTTCAAGCTGTAGGTTTCTTCGGTCTCGAACACGACCATGACCACGAAGACGCTCGCCTGGGGTAAAAGCGTCACTGCAACAAATAAACGTGTATGCATAAGCACAAGAATTTGAATTTTTTTTGTGTGTGGGTATACAATACAATACAATAACCAAACCTATATTTCACCTCGACTGTTGAGCAGCAAGATTGCTTATATCTTCGAGAAAATAAACAAATGAGTTAATAAAATAAGATGAATATGGAATAATAAAATAAGTATATATAAAATAACAATATATACAATTGGGTAATTAACAAGAGCAGTGGTATCAAACTATTTACAGAAGGGACAGCAGTCAGGGTCAAATTCTAAATTACGAATAGTCCATTTGAAAGCTGCAACTGTAGGCAGTGCTTATAGTTATGCTTATTCTTAGTGAGGACCGCAAACGAAGAATGGGTGTGTTAGCTTATTTTTTTTTATTATTCAGTTGCTTCACACCACATACAATAAAAAAGAAAAAAAACAAAACAAAATATTGTAGAAACTCTCATAGTACTTTTCTACTTGCACTATACTTACAATTAAACTAACAAGACTAAAGACAAGAAAAAAATTACAACGCTCATAGTACTTTCCTGTTTACACTATACTTACAATTAAACGAACAATACTAACGACAAGCGGGTGTGTTAGCTTATGGTTATATTAAACTGGGCTCGTGTCCAGTGAAAACATGCAGCCTTAAAAGAATTCTTCAGAGAACGTTCCTTGTTATGAAATGGGCAAACTGACTATACCATTATGGTTATGAATGCTGATTAAGAAAACAGATTTTTCCAAACTGTTTTGGGTATATCATCTCCACCTTGATTCGTCAGCAAAATTAGGAGGATGGGGTGTGGGTACACACATCACTCCTTCCCCTCCCCTCTAATAGTTTGATACAAACCTCTCATGCAGTGAAGAAACAATGACGTAAATCACAAGGATAATGGCAAGAACACGCTTCATGTTGCAAGTATTCCTGAAAAACAAACAAACATTGCATTAAACAACAACAACAACATCCTTTGTTTAAAATTAAAGCTTGCACAGCTAATGCTACTGTGTGTGGCTACTGTGTGTGTCTTACACTCTTTTTTATATAAGAATACATTTTATAAGAACATTGAGGCTGAAATTTACGAAATTTTAGCAATATTTTAAGAATAAACCCGAGGCTGAGATTTTGAAAAGAATATAATTTTGTGTAAATTCAATACAATTTATGTTTTTAACTAAATCGTAATTCTTTCTTTTTCTTAACGGAAAAACTAGCCAATAAAACGATAAAAACCTGCACTAGCCAAATGTTCGATGCTAATGACAGTTCGATGAACGGTACCAGTGTACTACATCTGTATGCTTTTCAGATGGTATACAGATCTAGACACCAAACACTTGTAATTGATACTCCAATGCATTCTAAAACGGAGATGTCAAGGGCTATTATTTACGAATATTCACAAGACTATTTTCAGCCTAAAATTGGCAGAACAATAAGAATATTCAGCATGGAGTATTCAGTATGGACCGGAAAAACAATATTCTTATAAAAAAGAGAGTATTTAACATAAAATGCTTATAATTCTACATGTTAAGACCCTACAAAATGGATGGCTTAATCAAAGGCCCTTTGGCCTGGCTTGCCTCTTGTCACATTTTGCAGCTTTATTTGAAACTGCTCGCTTTTTGCGTCGTTTAATTTTTGTGTGGCTTACACAAAGAGTAATCCACACTAAGTCATCACTCCCGACATTTATTTGTCCACGAGAGTCAAGCGCCTGTCACGTGGGCTTGTGAGAGAGCCTGGGTACAAGGTTTTGTCGAAAGGAGCACAGCTCGGGTCCGGCATTTTGTTTGAATGTGTGTTTTTTCACGAGTTAGTTCTTCTTATACAAGCCAACACATCTGTAGCCGGCTTGTGTTATAGGTACAGGTTGTACAAGAGCTCTAACGATCTCGGTAGGTTTTTCCCAAAAACAGCTTTCTATGTGCCATATTGGCTGTGTTAAGTTCGCGGGGTATTGTGGTCAAATGTACCGCCGCCATTTTTTTTCTTACGGAGGATTGGAGCCAAAAGAGAGAAATTCGCGCGAGTTTCTGTTTTCTCGCTGAGTTTCTGTCAATGACGATTTTTCTTTAGCTTGCCAGTCGTCGAGTTGTTATTAGTGGATGGATCATAAAATACTATGTGGTGGTTAATAATCATCCCCTGCGGCAGATGCTATATTTACAGTATATGAGAAGAAACAACTGTTTACCATGATTACGATTTGACAATTCCAAAGCAAAAAGATAAACCCACAAACACTTCCAACAGGGAAAAAGAGAAATCGTCTTAGTTGTAAAAGATATGAATGTTTAAAAACAGCTGCATTGTAAACAACACTCTAAAAGTGTCTAGCAGTAGTTATATTGGTCCGCGGCTTGTTGGGTTCAGCGATTTTCAAAGGAGCCTAAGATGAGGGTCAAAACTAAAGTAATACAAAAGTTTGTTTTCTTAAGCTTGCAGTGTTAACATCTCGAATTACATCTGCAGAGGTAAGTTTCGTGCTTCAATTTTACAGCAAATTGAACTAATATGATGATGGGGTGACGTCTTCCCTTTTTTTCTTACATTCAAGGTTTTTGTTCAATCGATAAAAGCGCTTTACGGTTGGTTTTGTGATCTTGCACTATTTGGGTGCTGCCCTCGACGACATGCTCGATCGTAGCGTTCGTCCCCACCAACTTTCACAGTCTAACAAAGCACTTGAATGTTATTCCCATCTACTCGAATTTTATCTATAAGCTTTTGGAAGCAAGTCACGAGCCAATGTTACTAACGGTCAGACATCCGGCGACAAGTGACGAAAATACCTTTGCACTAGGTAGGCCTTTATATCAAAGCTAAAGAAATCATTCCAGCATTCTTAGTTTGGCTAAATCAGTATCAATCTGTTTAGACAATAACGGAACACCACCAAAATGCCACTTGCGGAGCTCAAAATGTAAGGCCCAATTTATTCGCTTCGCATCCGGTGAGGCGGAATTAGTTTGCAGAATGGCATGTGGCATGACTTGCGGATTGGCATAATTAGGCGGAATGTGAAAACGTTTGGATGCAGAGGACAATGCAACTTTATTTTGAGACTCCGAGATTTCGAGACTTTGTTAAATTTTGCTGAGATTTATGAATTACTCCATGGGGCATTGTATACCCCTTACGGTAGGGACGAACTGATCAAAATGACGTGAAATTATACAATGCAGACTTGGTTGATTCTGGTGATCTGTTCATATTGATACCACCGGTTGACTATCGTTATACAATAGCGAAGTGCGTCGCATAAATCCCAAGGGGGAGGGGGTATACTAAAAAAAGTTCTTATATGTCGAGGCTACGCCTAATAAAGGTGTCCAAACCCTTACCCTTCCAAATATCATTTTTAATTCATTACTATTATATCTTAGCGTCTACCCAGCTTTGCCAGACATACTACTCATGAAACGATGTCGGGTTTCTTTTGTTTGCCTCGTTTATATTACTTTAATTTTGACCCTCATCTTAGGCTCCTTTGAAAATCGCTGAACCCAACAAGCCGCGGACCAATATAACTACTGCTAGACACTTTTAGAGTGTTGTTTACAATGCAGCTGTTTTTAAACATTCATATCTTTTACAACTAAGATGGTTTCTCTTTTCCCCTGTTGGAAGTGTTTGTGGGTTTATCTTTTTGCTTCGGAATTGTCAAATCGTAATCATGGTAAACAGTTGTTTCTTCTCATATACTGTAAATATAGCATCTGCCCCAGTGGATGATTATTAACCACCACATCGTATTTTATGATCCATCCACTAATAACAACTCGACGACTGGCAAGCTAAAGAAAAATCGACATTGACTGAAACTCAGCGAGAAAACAGAAACTCGCGCGAATTTCTCTCTTTTGGCTCCAATCCTCCGTAAGAAAAAAGATGGCTGCGGTACATTTGACCACAATACCCCGCGAACTTAACACAGCCAATATGGCACATAGATAGCTGTTTTTGCGAAAAACCTACCGAGATCGTTAGAGCTCTTGTACAACCTGTACCTATAACACAAGCCGGCTACAGATGTGTTGGCTTGTATAAGAAGAACTAACTCGTGAAAAAACACACATTCAACAAAATGCCGGACCCGAGCTGTGCTCCTTTCGACAAAACCTTGTACCCAGGCTCTCTCACAAGCCCACGTGACAGGCGCTTGACTCTCGTGGACAAATAAATGACTTAGTGTGGATTACTCTTTGTGTAAGCCACACAAAAATTAAACGACGCAAAAAGCGAGCAGTTTCAAATAAAGCTGCAAAATGTGACAAGAGGCAAGCCAGGCCAAAGGGCCTTTGATTAAGCCATTTATTTTGTGGGGTCTTAACATGTAGAATTATAAGCATTTTATGTTAAATGCTCTCTTTTTTATAAGAATATTGTTTTTCCGGTCCATACTGAATACTCTTATTTTTCTGCCAATTTTAGGCTGAAAATATTCTTGTGAATATTCTTAAATAATAGCTTGTGACATCTCCGTTTTAGAATGCATTGGAGTATCAATTACAAGTGTTTGGTGTCTAGACCTGTGCACAATCCGGGTGAAAACCATACATATGTAGTATATGTACCGTTCATCAAACTGTCATTAGCATCGAAAATTTGGCCAGTGCAGGTTTTTATCGTTTTATTGGCTAGTTTTGCCGTTAAGAAAAAGAAAGAATTAGCAGGACATGTGTCACATAAGAACCCAGAATATGACCTCGCTCCCCATGAGTCCCCTATAGCTCAGTGGTTAGAGCGTTCCAACCGGTATTCTGGAGGGTCATTGGTTCGACACCCGTTGGGGGAACTCGGAAAATCCTTTTTCCGAGTATTTGACTTGAGACCACTTCTCCACGTATTTTCACCTTATCCAAGTCACAATTCCACTTATCATTTATACACAAAATTATTCTTTTCAAAATCCCAGCCTCGGGTTTATTCTTAAAAATTGTTAAAATTTCGTAAATTTCAGCCTCGATGTTCTTATAAAATGTATTCTTATATAAAAACGAGTGTAAGACACACACAGTAGACACACACAGTAGCATTACCTGTGCAAGCTTTAATTTTAAACAAAAAATGTTGTTGTTGTTGTTTAATGCAATGTTTGTTTGTTTTTCAGGAATACTTGCAACATGAAGCGTGTTCTTGCCATTATCCTTGTGATTTGCGTCATTGTTTCTTCACTGCATGAGAGGTTTGTATCAAACTATTAGAGGGGAGGGGAATGAGTGATGTATGTACCCACACCCCATCTTCCCAATTCTGCAGACGAATCAAGGTGGGGATGATATACCCAAAACAGTTTGGAAATATCTGTTTTCTTAATCAGCATTCATAACCATAATGGGTTTAGTCAGTTTGCCCATTTCATAACAAGGAACATTCTTTGAAGAATTCTTCCTTTAAGGCTGCATGTTTTCACTGGACACGAGCCTAGTTTAACATAACCATAAATAAGCTAACACACTCATTCTTCGTTTGCCGTCCTCACTAAGAATAGCATAACTATAAGTACTGCCTACAGTCTCAGCTTTCAAATCGACTATTCGTAATTTAGAATTTGACCGTGACTGCCGTCCCTTCTGTAAATAGTTTGATACCACTGCTGTTGTTAATTACCTAATTGTATATATTGTTATTTTATATACTTATTTTATTATTCCATATTAATCTTATTTTATTAACTCATTTGTTTATTTTCTCGAAGATCTAAGCAATCTTGCTGCTTAAGGTGACTCGATCGAAATAAATGACGCGCTGTATGCCTGTCTAAAAGCTCTAATAGCTTCTCCATTTCTGACTCGATTTCCCTGAAACTTTCGCATTTTATACGAAATTTATCGTGGAATAATATGTATGTCAATATGTTGATCTAATATTCGTTAGTTTTGCGCAATGTTACATTTAATGAACACTACTTTTGGGATAAAATTGCTATTTACAGGTAACTGAGCGCTAAGATTTCGTTTAAACTTCTGCAGTTAGTTCGTAATACCATCTTGTCATGACTGTTCAAGTTTCCGCAAAATCGTCGGAACAGAAACCCCTGTACAATTTGGACATCAAAATATTAACTCCGGGCGAGCTTCGAAGTTTGGAACGCTCCAGCGCTTCCAAATCTCACCTAAACGTACAACAACCGTAGAAAAAGAAGGTTCAATGTATCAGTTTTATTAGCTCCAAATCACATTCGGCTATTTGCAACGATGACAAAGTTTGAGCCAATGTTATAAATTCACCTTTTTCGTTAAATTGTAGCGAAGTAGCCAAATTTACATTTTCCTGAATTATATGAAAACTAACCGGACGAATCAAATAAAACTACTGGAACATAAAAATGAATATCTTACACACACTTTGCGCTAATTTACGTTGCTGGAGCTGCCTTGATTTGGATGAAATATATTTTTAAAGTGGAGCACTGCTGCAACTCTGTTGTGAACACGGCCATGTTGTTATTTGAATTCTACAGCTGACGCTATGTAAATTTTTTGGATTTCATGAGAATTTGAGGAATTTGCACATGGACTAGGGGGATGCATTGACAGTGTTCCGTCGCTACATGCTTTGATTTTCCATCCAAACCATGTCAAGGAAAACAATCCTTACACAGACTTTAAAACAGGAAATGGGAAAAATCAATAAATCAATGCATATTTTGACAAAATAGCTATGCTATTAACGATGCTGACGTCGCTGATTACCCTTGCATGACCTCAGAAATCAGAGCATATAGTGACTAAACACTGTCAATGCACCCCCCTAGTCCATGTGCAAATTCCTCAAATTTTTATCAAATCTAAAAAATTTGCATAGCGTCAGCTGTAGAATTTAAATGACAACAAGGCCGTGTTCACAACAGAGTTGAAGCAGTGCTCCACTATAAAAATATATTTCATCCAAACCAAGACAGCTCCAGCAACGTAAAATAGCGCAAAGTGTGTGTAAGATATTCATTTAAATGTTCCGGTAGTTTTATTCGATTCGTCCGGTTAGTTTTCATATAATTCAGAAAAACGTAAATTTTGGCGACTTCGCTACATTTTAACGCAAAAGGTGAGTTTATAACATTAGCTCAAACTTTGTCATCGCTGCAAATAGCCGAATGTGATTTGGAGCTAATAAAACTGATTCATTGAACCTTCTTTTTCTTCGGTTGTTGTGCTTTTAGGTGAGATTTGGAAGCGCTGGAGCGTTCCAAACTTCGAAACTCGCCCGGAGTTAATATTTTGATGTCCAAATTATACAGGGGTTTCTGTTCCGACGATTTTGCGGAAACTTGAACAGTCATGGCAAGATATTATTACGAGCTAACTGCAGAAGTTTAAACGAAATCTTAGCGCTCAGTTATCTGTAAATAGCAATTTTATCCCAAAAGTAGTGTTCAATAAATGTAACATCGCGCAAAACTAACGAATATTAGATCAACATATTGACATACATATTATTCCACGATAAATTTCGTATAAAATGCGAAAGTTTCAGGGAAATCGAGTTAGAAATGGTGAAGCTATTAGAGTTTTTAGACAGGCATACAGCGCGTCATTTATTTCGATCGAGTCACCTTAACATTCGAGGTGAAATATAGGTTTTGTTATTGTATTGTATTGTATTGTATTGTATTGTATTGTATTGTATTGTATACGCACACACAAAAAATTTCAAATTCTTGTGCTTATGCATACACGTTTATTTGTTGCAGTGACGCTTCTTTCGGTAGGCGTCGTCGTGGTCAACGTCGTCTTGATGTTCGACACCGAAGAAACCTACAGCTTGAAGATTCCTTTGCCGACACGAGTGTAGAGGGTGAACTCAAGGATCAGGATTACTATAATGCTGAAGAAAACTGATTTACAATTGACTGTAAACAGAAGACGAGCTAAAATAAAGCCACATATCTGATCACAATTACGTTATAACTGATGGAATTCCGATTTCTCGACCTCGATAACTCGGATTAAAAGTCATTTCTCTTGGATCTGTTCCAGTTAGTCAAACACTGCAATTTTACCCCCAGGGTTTTCCGAAGTTCCCGATTTCATGAACTAATTTTCGTTTCTCGTTCAAGAGGTTCGAGAAATCCGGGATTGTAAATTTCGACCGAGTACGAGTACGTATTAATGCTGGAACTCTATTACTGTTTATTGAATCATTCAGCACATCGTTGTACACGAGACAAATAAGAGACAAATTTACAAACCTCGATCTTCAAAAACAGCAATGGTACAGGGCAAAAAGTATTTGAACTATAAATTCGATTTCAGGGTCATTTACATACCACTTCTCGTACAGCAAAGATCACGACTGAAACACTTTAACGAAAATCAAGAAACAGTTCCAACGAAGTTCCCTGTTAGGGTACTCGCTTAGATAATCCTTAGCTAACCTGGCAAAGACATGTCGACAAGTCGCGCCAGATGAGCCCGCATTAGCATCCTGCAGAGACGCTCATTGGGGTCAGACCAAACAGCGTCTGCCCAGGAGGCTAGTTAGCGGCTGGTTCTTACAGTTGGCCCAAAATAGTACATGAGAGGGGTGGGTAACCGAACAAATACCTCGACGTGTCTATGTCCAACAGAATATTTTGTTGTGTAATCTTTCATCGCCGGAAAGAAATGCAACCAAGAAAATTTCCAATCACAGTAGGCAAGTGCATCACTCGAGCCCAGCCTGCCGGCTCATCGGTTAGCGATACGGTCACCGGGGCAGACTCTGGGAAAAGGAAATTGATCATGCCAGAAATTCTGACAAATTAAATGGCCTGCGGTAAATTGAATAGCCGTATCGTCAACTTGGTCCATTCAATTTTGACGATAGACCACTCAATTTGATTAACAATTCAATTTCCTTTCAATTTACGGTTTACGGTGGGCTATTCAATTTACGGTGGGTCTTTTAATTGACGATTGGCCAGTCAATTTATGATGGGCCATTTAATTTACAGAGACGATTGGCCATTCACTGACAATTGGCAATTCAAGCTGAGGTGGTCGTGTTTCGAGTAAAAAAAGATATAAAAATATACCAAAAATAAAAAGATGTGGGTCATTCAATTTGCGTTTGGCCATTTCATTTACGGTGGGCCATTCCGACAATTGTCATTCAATTGACGATTGGCCATTAGTGACCATTCAATTTACGGTGGGCCATTCAATTATCTCATTCAGGTCAGTATTAAATAGTCTTCAATTTGAACTGTGCAATTGGAATTGGAAGCAAAGAAATGTCACATTCTATTTACGATGGGCCATTTCGTTCCGAGCCATTCCTTTCGCTAATACTTTGTTCAATTTGGCGGTAGTACCTTAAGACATTATCCACCTGCTATAGATCGATCAGTGTATATGTTGTAGTTATTTTTTTTTTGTCCTTTAGCTAAATTTTATTCTTCCTTTGTTTTAACCTCATTATCATACATTACCATACCCAGAAACGGAAGAATAAAATTTAACTGAAGATAAAATTAAGTGCAACATATCCAAAATCGGTTCTATTTCGTACTTGATCGATTGATCTGCTGTGTCCTGCATCAAGCGAATATACAACGGTTAAAACTTGGCGTTAGGTAAGTGACATTCAGGCATTCTATAATTCAGAATTCATCACTAAACTACACCTACCCCCTCACGAGAAAATGGCTTCCATAATTTGCGTCTAAGCCAGATATTCATTTGACGTAAACTGCAAAACACTTACGAACAAGTCAGGCCCTGGTTGTTCAAAGGGTGCCATAACGCTATTCACCGGATAAATCACTATCTAGTGGATAGCGTAGTTTGTATTTTCAATACTTATCCACTGGATAGTGATTTATCCGGTGGATACCATTTTCCACCCTTTGAAAAACTCGGCTCTGAACATTAAGTATTGCTAAGGGCCATTCTTCCAATGCCGAACCATACACTAAAATTTTGACTTTATTCTGAAACTCTGAGATATCGTTTTCGCAAACCAAATGTTGTATCTTGTTTGGCAAGTGAAAACTGTGTTTCCTTATTTTAGAGTGTGGGATTTTACGGTAATCAGTTCCTTTTGTAGTTACCTTCAAATTCTACCAAAGTTGTGGTCTATACATTTACTTCGATTACTGAGAAAATGAGTAGAAATAATATAAGAGATACCAAAAATTGGGGCTCACTACTTTTGTTTCGGAGTAAAAGTATGTGGAAGAATTCCTCTTAGTTCGATAACTTGGTACGTCCCCGTAAAGACGATATGGCTTTAAAAAATTTGTACATGAATCGCTGGAGAAATCATGGTTAGCGGAAATCATCATGGTTAGCGGAAAGGCTTCTAATGTTGAATTGAATAGTAGAGAAAGAGAGCGTGTGTTTGCTCTGATTAAGATCCTCCTTACACAAGAAAGTCTTCTAAAGTCAGTGTAATATTTAAAGTCAGTCTGCTGCATGAAATTATTTTCGACATCATGATGGTTGAGACTGGATATCTTGTCAAGTTTAGATAACAGTTCGAAACGTGGTAAGTTATCTATATGTGTAAAAGTCATAGCATGTAATAAAGAAGTGTAACATAAATAGGTAACTTAACCAGTTGGGTTAGCTGAGGATGAATGAACTCCACCATCTTGCCTCAGGATATCCAGGTCAGACGTCTTCAGTATGGCAACAACAGGACTTTCTGAATCTTTCCGAAGATAAGTACGACCATAAAAAGTCCAGATGAACTTGTACTTTAGATCCTTCTTAACTTTCAGACTTTCCTTAAATAGATCCTTATTGGCTTGAGTAAGATTTTCCGAGATGTGGTCACCCAACTAGTTTAGCTTTTTAGTTTTTTGCGTGACCAGCAACTGTATGTATTTTTAATTTATTTATTGTTTAATTATGAACTAGTAATTTTGCAGTTCAAATAAACCTCGTTGTTGTCGTTGTTGTCGATGAGAGAACGCTAGCAAAAATCTCGTATCCATCTCTCAATTTTATTTCGCTTTTATATAAAAGTTTTTTTGTTTTAGTTAAAAATGGTTGAAAAGCGAGACGGTCTGGTTACGCAATAATGTATAGTTTCACCTTGTTCAGCAATTTTATGTTCAAGTGACTAGTAAAAAATATTTGCTTGGAACGCCCGAAAACATTTTCTTTTTGCGCGCACAATTGTCAATATGCCACAAGGTTGTCTTCTTATTATTTCTAATAAAAGGAAGCCACGCCAAGACCGCCAAGGTAAGTTCGAGAATTTTTTGGAAAAAATATTCCATATTTCTGTATAGGATATTTCAATTATAGGTCTTTCTTTGGCAAGAGCTTTTAGAAATCGGTGCGCCAGTTCCACGCATTACATGATTTAGGGCGTAGGTAATCAGTGGTAATACTTGAATTGCGCATCTACAGTGGTATACTGCGTCACGATCGGAGATGTTCTCAGAGTCACCATTGCACCATCCCACCATTGCGTCACTTTACCATATTAGGTAAAGAGAACGTGCATTATATGTAATGGTAATAGGACTGAGTGGAGTCCAATTCGGTCTGTAATCGTACGAGTGATTAACAAAATCGGACGACCGCGTAGCGGGAGTCCGATTTGTTTAATCACGAGTTTGATTACAGACATACGACACTCAGTCCTATTATCAATTAACCATAAGTATAACAAAATTCGAGAAAAAAATTAGATAAAGCGAAGCCTACTAAGGACATATCATCACTAAGACAAAAAAGCCATTCTTGAAGCTGAAGGTTTTAGGAATATCAAGGAGTATTTAGTCACAACAAGGAACCAAATAAAGAGCGCGCGCATGCGCAGCACGCGAATTTGTTATTGGACAGTTTGTTATTGGACACTTTAGCCGCGCGCGCTCCAATTTGGTAAAAAATAGGGCGTGCTAAGAACCAATCAGATTCGAGAATTTTGTTATAGTTGTGATTAGATAGTTTACGTTATTTCACGGGAGAACAGCAAAAGTACGCCGGACTAACATCGCAAACATTGCCATCACTTTTTTCATTTTAACCAATCAGATAAAGGATACTTAAGTGGTTTCGTTTGTGTTGTTTTCGTTGAAGTTTCATCTTACCCAACTAATTTATCGTCATCGTCTCCAAATTAATGATATAAAACAGGCGACATGAATGACCGCGAAGTCTTTTCTTATGATGGTCGAAATTTCATTCAAAGCAAAACATTTATTACAAACCTGAAATTTGCAAGAAATCAAAGACAAATCCACTCGGAAGGCATCTCAATAAGTAGTGCCAATTGATCAACTGTAAGCGGCTTGGCAGCTAATTCCTTTGTTGTTTTTCCATGTTTGTTGTAGGGCCTTGTATAGGCCGTCAAAAATTGCAAAGCCGACTGTATTTCAAGTCGTCTTGCGGGGTATTGGGAAAAGTTTTCAATCAGCAATAACCGCGCCTCGGATGAACCTCACTGGCTACGGTAATGCCACTGCGCAAAGCTGTCATGAATTAAAATGGATACAACTTTTCAGAATGACTTCGTTTTCTTCCATGTGGGATGCATTTCAATCAGCGCTATTGAACAATGCGCATGTCTGCAACAATTATTCCTCTCGTTTGTTGCACCGTATTTTATCCTTCATTGAAAATATTGACCTCGTTTACAACTTGAAGTTGATAATGGTTAGTTAATCCCCATGGAGACAGAGGCGTGCACGCATGCGCATTTTATCTTTCAGTAGCTATTTTGCACGCTTACGCCGAGGAAACTCACAATTCGAAGAAAAAAGGACAAACCTCGCTCCTAGTACGCGCTTACCCATTGACAGGATTGTTAAACGAGGTAGCCATTGTCAAGATGGCATCTAAAACACGTATTCACAATTTTTCGACTTCCGTGAGATCCCACAAAGGGGAGAACAAACTCTCCATTTTAAACTTGAGCGGTACGAATAAAGGCTACTATTGGTCATATTCTTTTAAATTTCTCCAGTCAGGTGAACAGGCCCCCGTAGGGCTAGTTCGCCGCCAAATATTCTGCAATCAGAATCCGAATATCAGGTAAAGCTGGGCTAACCTCATTACAAGCGTTTGTTCCAGTATTTCTCGTTATTCAGTTTTCAGGAAAGGTCAGGTTATTCCGTCACACACTTTTATTGCTTTTACTGCTCAAAAATTGTGCTTTTACTGCGCCTTTCAATCACTAATGCGGGAACTCTGACCAACACTGCTACTAAAATCAACGTTTTCGCGGCCATCCGTCATCTAAAGGGACCTCTCAGGAAACAGAAATTCATTTCAACCGATTCGAAACGTCATGTCCGTGGGTTGTGATTGGTAGGTTTCGATCTGTTTTGTTTTTTTCTCTTTTTCAAGGTTCGTTGGCTGTCGCCAAAGATTGACGGTAGCAAAAAACGTAATAAAATCGTTAGTTGTGTTTTGAACTTCAGAGTTCGCGTGTTGTTGAAAGGCGCTATGAAAGCATGTGAAGTCACAAGACAACTACATAACGCCGTAAGGACTATAAATGATGTGAAATTGGTGCTTCCATACATTGCTATGCTCAATGTATGTCGGCGTATTAAGAGCAGCCAAGCCTTTCCGGCATTTCCATGAAATTAAACGTGCAAGTAAGGCCCAGTTCCGACGCCGCACTTTACATGAGCCGAATCGAATTAAGATTTTGGGCAGACCTAAATTATTTAGATTGGCTGAATACAATCAGCCGAACTTAATTCAATAGGGGAAAATGACGCATTCAGCTCGAAAATAAATTTTAATAAGTTATGCATTTGAATCGGCTCATGTGAAGATCGGCGTTTCAAAGCCGGTCCACGGACGTATTTCATCTCCACCACGCAGTAGACAACATGAACAAAAGCATCAGTTTTATTGCTTTATTGTTTGAGATATTTTAGCTTCACCACGCAGTAAACAACATGAACAAACCATTAGGTTTATTTTGGCGGTTTCGGCCGAGCAACGGAAACAATAACAACATGTTATATTACAACCTCTTCATACTAACACTCATACGAGAAATCAATACATAACATGGTAGAGAGCTGAGCGACAGTTTACAAAGACACTGACGGAGAGAACGGCTGAGCCGATCCGAATTCAGTCAGCTGTTCCGGATTGATTCAGACGCCGTACTTCACATGAACTTGATTTAGCTAATTCGATTCGGCTCATGTGAAATACGGTGTCTGAAACGGGCCTAAAAAATATTTCCTATGAATGGCTTGTCATTAATAAAAATTTGGGGGGGTGGGGGGGTGGACGTTATTATGGGAGGGGTTTGTTCTGGGGGTAGGGCGAGGTACGAGAGCGTTTAATAATATGTTTGGGTTTGGGTTTGGAAGGAATAAAAAATGTGGCGTCCGAATAAATTTTCGGTGCGAAAAAGAATACCGAATGGTAAGTGTAACCATACACAACCCCTAAATTTTAGCAATTCTTTGTATATTTATGTATTGATGAATGAAAAAATGGGTAATAAAGAGGATGTTGTTGTTGTGTAAACATAACAATACTGTCGCTTTAAAAAAAATCCTTTTCTTTTGCATCTTTTTTTCAGGTCTTAGGATATGTATTTGTTTCGGTGTTTTAGGCTTCCTTTTAGTAATTTGGATACACTCTTATTTCCCGGCGTGTCTGATCTGATTCTTAGTTGAACTGCGCGTTGATGTGTTTAACGCCATGTAATGCTGCTTGTCACTCATGCAGGCCTGGGAATGGTGTGGCTTTCAGCAGTGCTGGAGTGCTGGAAAGTCACGTAAATAGCTCAAATTATTTATATTATACAATAAAAAATGGACATAAGAAAGAAAAAATTTAATGTCAAATAGTAAAACGTGCTCATGTGCACCTCACGGCAAGGTAAACCAGTTAAGGAATTATTAAATCTATGACGTCGGAAACTCAATACTTTCTAAGGAAAACGTTAATGTTCGTGCGTAATTACCAGTAGCTATTATGCAAATACCTAGTGTTTTAACGTCAACTTTATTTTCAGCAACTTCGATGCCAGACACTCTCTCTTTTTCCTCCTTTGCCCCAGTCAACGACTTGCCAACTCAACGACAAGGGAAGAAGAAGAAAGAGAGCCTGGGATCGAGGTTGTATTATCAAAGGGCAAAGAGCAAGGGAAAACGAAAAGTTCATTATTTTATTTTTTCATAACCCGAAAGAAATTTTTAATACTCTATTAAATATCATTTGTTATTGCTAAACCCATATTCAAATGGTACCGGTAAATGCATTATTCCACCCACAAAATCCTGTCTTATTCCTGTTTATTTATGTAAAACTCACGACAAAACACCAGTTCCACCTATAACTTATTATTAAACAACAAACACACCAAACTCTCTCAAATTCATAGGGAATCTGCGTCTAAATATCTCAGGTTTGACGCATTTTTATCGGCATTAATTCCAACTAACAAAAGAGAGAACCTTCCTCTCGGAACCAAAAAATCTTTCCAACAACTAATTAAATTGGTTGTCTGCCGCAAATGGAATATGTCTTCAATTTTAAGTTTAGTTATTCTTGTTCTCGACAACAAGAAAGTAGGTAAGGCACCGTATTTTACAAACTTTCCGAATTGATAAGATTTTTTGCATCAAGGAACTATCCGCGCAAATAACGAAAATCTGTCAATCCTTTTGCTTGTTTATTTTGTAACCATAGCAATGATACGTCATTGAAAGTGCGAATATCAGTTATATAACACAAGTCCTTGCTTCAGGTGCGAAAGGTGTACGCCGGAAGGACGCCAGGTACACAGAACAATTGTTCCCTATTAAAGAAGGTAAGAAAGAAATGCAATATATTTTCGCTTCAGTACCATCTTGGAATCAGTCATGAAAACCAAAAAAACGTCCAAAATACGAAGTATTTCCCCTGCGAATAAGTGGGAAGAAAATTTAAACGCCGTGAGCTATAGCATTAAAAAGAGCACGAAGTTTGGACAAATTTTTTTTGACAGTTCTTCGAATTGCTCAGAAAACAAAAGCAAACCAATGCGCCTTCGTTTTTATATAAAATGTCTGTTTTGAATATTTCCTATTTTGAAGACGATTAAGATTTTAGATCGAGTTACCAGAGCACCATACTAAGAACTCAAATAGTCGATCCTCGCACATTTTTGGCTGAATAGGAGCCATGCATTTATAACAGTGTAAATTAATACAGTGAGGTCCTATTTAAGGATATTTTCCTCTGGTAGTGCAGATGAACATAACAAAAACACGAAAACACTATACGAAAAGGAAAGCAATTTGGTCGATTCGCGGATCAACAAAATTTCCTTTTTAAAGCTTTGCACCGCATCTATAATTGGTTGATTTGTTGTTTTACTCAGTTTTTGCTATAATCGAATGAACTTTTCAATTTAATTTTCTTTAAACTCTCTCTAAGAGAGAAATTCATTTTCGTTTTCTTTATTTTCTCCAAAAAATTCTTTTATTCTCCCGATTTTTTTGAGTAATTTCGCATGCAAACACAGCTTCGTTTGTAAAAAACTTGCACTTGCATTTCGCAGTACGAACACTGAGCGAAAAAAAAATAATTGGACCCATTTGTTTTTCTTTAATTACTTCTTAGTTTCATGAATGAAGTCTTTAAAATTCTTCAAGTCACGATTCTCACCGCTGGCCATTTTAGATCTATTCATCGAAAACAGTCGCAAAACACCTTATTATAGGAAATTAACGCTATATGAAATTAACGCGAATTTGAAAAATTCGCGTTAATTTTTGTGACCGTTGACGTCCGCGCCCTTATTTTAGTGGAGCGCTAGTTTCTGTGCCATTAATTAAATGGAGCTTTAATTTGGATTTTTTTTAGCATTTTTTTTTAACAGGGTGGAGATCCTCAGGTATCGTTGGCGCTGAAAAGAACGTTCGAAGTAGCGAGATTCGTTTGGGTTTTGGATTTTGTTAACTTGTTAACAGTGTGTTACAATACATTTGTTCCTGTTGTCTCTACAAGCTCCGTTTCTTTGTGTGGTCCGGTCGCGTTAATTTCCTTCATTTTGAAATTAGCGCCTCTTTCGAGTTAATTTCCTTTATTGGAAAGTAATTTTTCCTTCACTTCGTTAATTAACACGAGCGTTAATTTTCTATAATAAGGTAGTGCTGACGGGTATAATTAACTGAATTAATTCCACTTTACACCTGAGTAAAATATGACTTTGTAATAATAAATAACGTTTTTTAGAATTCGAGAGTGAATAACGCCATAAACCTTTTTTTCAAATCGTAAGGGACTGGAGCCAATACTTATCACAAAGTTTGTTGTTTTTCGTTTTTCCAGCTTGAATAAAACTGCAAAATTTACCGGCGTCGGTAAAACGCCGACTCGGGGCCGGGGCCGGGGCCGGGGCCGGGGTCAATTTTTTAATTTTTTAAAAAAAAATGCACCGAATCAGAAAAAAAAATAAAAATTTATTAAGCGTGTGGCGCATTTCGAGTTGAAAAAAGCACCTCGTTCACAAAATACCCGGGAACTTGTTCCTTCCATAAGTTCAAAAGTATAGAAGAAGAAATTTGTGGTCTAGCAGTGAAATTCTAACAGCTAGGCGGATAGACTTCTGAGCGCTAGTTTGAAAGGGTTTCCGGGAACGTTTCGGGCGAGTGATCACTAAAGTGAACTGGCGAAAAATAAATTTTATTCCACGGGCAAATCTCCTTAACAGGGCGCAAGTTAACTCTTTTGTAGCTTCAGGGATTCGTCTCACTAAACGGTCCGAATAAACACCGCAAAAATATAAGGTACATGCAGAACCTTTATGTTCGCCGAGCCGTGGAATGTATCGTGACATTCGGTCTGGCAGTGTCGGCTTTGTATAAAATTAATCTTTTAGTTAAGATCTATGAAACCGTTTAGTTGCATTCAGTTTCCAAACGCAAAAGCCTTGAAACTGAAGGTAAAGTCTCGCAGAATCTTTAAAATGTCTTTGTTGTGTAATAAAGTTAAATTTGACCGAGCTTCTGTAGTCTTCTGTCGGCTGGTTAAACTTCATGATCGCTCATGCGAAACGTCATTTCAAACTTTGACATTGACGGAAATCTTGGAAACTTCGGATGTTTTGATTTCGATCATCGCGTATCAATGCAAACCGTGCTAATTAAAAATGTGTTCCCGCATTTTGGTCACACAAATTGGAGAGATGGCTAGATACCTCCATTTGTATTTTAAGAGTATTGTAGAAACTTTAAGATTGCGGGACATGCGAGCTTCTCTGTCTAAACAAAACAATTCTGCTTCCTTGTAAATATTTTTTTGAATACGAATGGCGGTTTTATTTTAACGATATAAACCTGAATTACTTTTCTCTTGCTACACAAACGCATCGGCATGTACAATATAATAAACCTGAAAAAGGTCATCCTTCTGTTGGCGAGGGAATATTCATTCGAGCTAGCGCTCAGAAGTCGGCAGGACAATCTATCCGCCAAGTTGTTAGAATTTCACTGCTAGACCACAAATTTCTTCTTTTATACTTTTGAACTTATGGAAGGATCAAGTTCCCGGCTCTTTTGTGAAGGAGATGCTTTTTTCAACTCGAAATGCGCCACACGCTTATATAATTTTTTTAATTTTTTTTTTCTGATTCGGTGAATTTTTTAAAAAAATTTAAAAATTGACCCCGACCCCGGCCCCGACCCCGGCCCCGGCCCCGGCCCCGGCCCCGACCCCGAGTCGGCGTTTTACCGACACCCAAAATTTACAGATGACTCAACACGTCACCAAATGTATAGTTGAGTTACGGGTGACCGTGTCATTTTCGGCTCGCTAACTGAAGCTAATTTTTTGTTGTTGTTTAAGTTGTTGTCAGCTTGTCCGACCGTTCATTTCAACGCTACAGATGTATTAGCTTTTTAACCAAAACATCTGCTATATAATTCCGTTGAGAACAAATGTAAAATATTACCTTATTAAAGGAATATAACGAAGCATCTTTACAACGTGAACAAAACCTATACGAATTTTCGAAGTTATGTTGACATACACTTAATTAACGTGGATTTTCGAGCGCTGTGCGTTTACATGCAATTAAAAAACGCAAATGTGATGCTTTATGCGTAAAAATTTTTATAGCGAACTGCGCTTTTCATAAAACAAAACAACGACGTCCAACAATAGAACTTAAGTTTTAATACCAATGCAAGGGAAGACAACGGCAATGGACAATTTGCAAAAAGAAGTAGAAGTGAGCTCTCCCGGATCAGAATCAGAATCTTGAGGGTCATTTTAAAATCGATATTAATGAAATGACGATGTGTCGACTGACCCTGACGGAGTGGTGGATAACATGAAACTTTGCTGGAAATGAAAGTGTCTTAATAAAATAACGATGCTGTAAACTAGTGTGATTTTAATTGACATTGACGTAAATTAAGGTGCATCAAATTAACGTGAATTTCAAAAATTCACGTTAACAATCATGATCTTTAATTTCCTATAATAAGGCAGTAAAATAGCCTCTAAAAGGAGCTATTATGCCAAGAATTTGATAAATCTACTACTTTACAGAGAATGTCCCAATTTTATCAGTTCGAGGGTATTTGACTCATTTGGATAGGTGCCAATCATTAGACGTGTCGTATTTAATTATTAAAAGCCATCTTGGAAACTGTTAGTGCATTAGGTAAAATGATTCCATTGCATTCAATAATATTTCAAATGTTTCCCGACGTTATATTGTAGTTACACGTATACCAAATGGTGAAATGAAATTGGCCTATGAAGTATAATTTTTGAACTTGAAAAAAGAAAATAAATACTTAGCAGATACAAAAAGGAACACATGAACACTAATTGATTAACTTGGCATTGGACAATGCTTCACAAACAACAAATATAAGTATTTTTAAATATTGCACCATCGCTGGATATATCATTAGTATTCTTCAAAGCAACGCGTGCTATAGTTGGAGCTTCCCTTGTCAACAGTGAAAACAGAGTATCTAGAAGAAACTCGTGAGTGTTTCGAGTTCAGTGTTAACTGCGTGATCGCATTATCAGAGGGAACGTCTTGTTGTATTATTTCTCTTGCAACCATTTCCCATTAGGAACCCGTCATTAACAACGCAATTTCCGCAAGAGCTCGAAGGTAAGAGAATTTTTAAAGAATATATTTCCATACTTCCTTTGAACTTTTAAGTAGGAATATAATCAAAAACAACTTCAACAAGCTAAAACAAATGATACTGGCTTTCAAATAACCGAGAAAGCCAGCCAATAAATGTCGAAATACAGTGTATATCCTTTTTGAATACTGAAAAAGCAAAAGGCAAAACATTACATGAGAAAGAAAAGTAGTGTAGTTTCTTACAGTACTTTGAATTGTTCAAATAAAATGTTCGCCTTTATTTTGATATACAAATTTCCGTTTTGAACTGTTTTGAGTGTTTCCTATTTTCTAAGGTTTTTGCCTGCTATTCAACCCAGAGCGCTACTGAGAACTCGAAAGGTGCCCTAAGTGAAAAATTGAGCTTCAAGAGGCTATGCAGTGGAGCCTTCACCGTTATTGTTTATTTTATAAAACCTGATCAAGAGGAATTATTTCTGCGTTCAAATATACAGAGAAAGACGATAGAGATAGAATCATTTTGACCATCATTAATTTCCCTTTATTCTATCATTTCCTCCCCTCGATTAAGTTTTCAACTCATTCTGCCGCTTGACGTCGTCAGCACTACACAGCACTGTTATATTGTTTTTAAATACACAGAATGCAAAGAATTTAAGAATAGGCCATCGGACGAGACTTTCTCGCTTGGCTTGCTCAAAAGGCGACACATTAACGTAGCTCAAGTCGTCAACACTATACACAAGAGCTCCTGATCTTACATTAAACTTTGCTCATTTTGTTTTGAACTGTAAAGTGCCGTTGATGTAATAGTTTCATATTGCGTTATACCCTATGTGCAGTTACAAAAGATCAGGAAAATGCTGTGGACAGTTCCCTGTTTCTTCCTCTTCGGCTTCCAGTTCATGGACTGCGTATCTGCTGGTAATCAATGCAGACAAGAAGTAAGCGTAAGTGGTTTGGCGCTTAAAGGATTCGTCTTTAAAAAATTCTACGTGAGAGCCCTTCACGAGTGTGATATTAGCTGCGAAAGAGAAATCACATGCCAGAGTTATAATTACGCCGCCGGAGAAAGGTCGTGCGAACTGAATAACAGAACGAAAGAGGCAAGACGCGAGAACTTCCGCTCAGACCCTGCATGGTTTTACAAACGACGCTTGAGCGACCGGGGTATGTAATCAATCATGAATGCATTATACAAATATTTATATTGCCCCCGGACAAATGAAAAGATGTTACTCCTTTGATGTCGATTAATTTATAACATCTGAATTTACTGTTACCTATCAGAAATGATAAAAATCACCATAATGTCACAGCAGTTGTTTTCGTCGATAAATCAATTTTATCGATAAAATAAAACCAATCGGATTCGCGGACCTCACTCGTCGTGCTGTTTTGCAAGTCCGCCATAAAACCCCCGGGATAAAACCAGGATTACATGGGCGCTTCCTTCAAATGGAAGAATGATTCTTTTTGGCTTCAAAATTTTTCAAGTTATATGTTTGTGACTGCTATCCCTGACAGTGGTTACTAAAACGTTTTGACTTCTCTTCTCACCATCACCAGTGTTTGTTATAAATCAGTTTTATCGAAATTCTGTGTTTAATTATTAATTATTAATTATCTCACGGGTTTAGTAAAATCACTCTATTTTTTCTTTTTCTTATCAAAGTTCCTCTCGGTTCCATTTCGGAGCTACCAGCGCAGTCATGTCAGGAAATAAAAGCAAGCGAAGGCAAAGACACCATTAGCAGCAAGTACTGGCTGGATCCAACTGGGACTGGAAAGGCAGTTTTGGTTTATTGTGACATGAGCTTTGGAGGTTAGTCACGCGGCTTTGACATGATCGCAAACTGTATCAACAGTGTTGGCGGGCATGATTGTGCACGTGAAACTCAAAGCAAAGATTTTCCCTAATCCCAATAAAAAAAGCTGGCCTTCTTCTTGAAACTCCTAACCTATTTCAGGTCAAAACATGTGGTATGTCTGATAACACAAAGAGGTGCAACGGCCACATTTATGTGGAAAAACTTTGATGCAAAATAGCAAGCTATTTTGTTTTTCGCAGAACTGAATAGCAATGGGTTACTGTATTTTAGAAGCCAATCACTAGTTTGGTATATTCTAATTTTTAGCATGCTTTTTGATATGATCGTATATTTTCTCCCGCAGCTTACAGAAAGAATTGCGCTGAACTCTACTATTCTGGTGAAAGGAGAGACGGTGTGTACACAATCAAACCTGACAATTTATCTGCCTTTGATGTGTTTTGTGACCAAGCAATGGCCGGTGGTGGATGGACAGTGTTCCAGAAGAGATTCGACGGGTCGGTAGATTTTTACCTCAATTGGAGCGACTACAAACATGGCTTCGGAGATCTGAGTGGTGAATTTTGGCTTGGAAATGACAAGATTCACCGCCTGACTTCAGATGATAACAAGAGGTTGCGTGTGGATTTAGAAGACTTCGAAGAGAATACTTCTTATGCCGAGTATGACATGTTTGGTGTTATGAGTGAGAGTGACAAGTACAAGCTGATCCTCGGCAATTACTCAGGTATTAGTCTTTCCTTTCATGTTACACTGTTAAAGCAGTGCGGTTTTCTACAGTAAGTGGAATACTAACGGGAAATAGCTTCCAAGAAAATTCGTATCTAGGGAACAGAACATTCCAACATAGAAGTACCTTTTCGCTACTCATTTCTTAGGAACTGCTGTCGACTCACTCCTCGGCATCGCGGTCAACCATTTTCCACTCAAGATCAGGATAATGGCAGCCATGGTAGACGCTACGATCGCAAAGCATTATTTTGTGACATATTCAAGATGGCGACGATCTTTTATTTTTTATTTATTTATTTATTTATTTATTTATTTTTATTTCATTTTATTCTTATACTAACAACGTCTTCCCCACCATCTACACACATTTCTCATCTCCTTAAACCCACTGACCTCACAAAGGTTGCTAGTGAACCTACTGTTTTTAATTATTTTTTAATACAAAGATAGTTGATTATTTTTGTCTCAGGAACTGCTGGTGACTCTCTCTCAAGCATGCACCGCGGTCGACCATTCTCCACTCGAGATCAGGATAATGATGGTAACCAACACGATAACTGTGCCAGTAAATATCACGGAGCCTGGTGGTACAACAGCTGTCACTTCTCCAACCTGAATGGCATCTATCGTCACGTGAATCCCTCCCCCTACGCTGATGGTGTGATTTGGTTTCACTGGAAGGGACACAAGCACTCCCTGAAGAGAACCGAGATGAAAATGAGACCAGCGGATTTCTGATCGAACTGACTTTCATGTTCCAGTTTAAAAATAGCTGAATCTGAAATAATAATGTGTTTTAAAGGAATTCTAGAAGTTACTGATGTCATGTTTAAAATAGCAACGTCTGGTTTTGTAAGAATAGGGGTGAAGTAGTTTTCTGGCTTAAATAAATCAAATGACTATCAAATGTACCCACTGTAAATATATTTTAAGACTTTTAAGCAAGTCTGAATAAATTGCAACCAGAGTAGCTAACTAAATCTACTTTGAATGGCTTTAAACATTTCAATTTGATTAACAAAAACTATTTATTATATCATATTAATCCAGACGCTACCGCGTGATAACTGATTTCTCTTTAACTGACAAATAATCCATGTGGATTAGCTTTTGAACTGCAGCTAAATGCTACTATTAATTACAGTGTAATATACTGTTGTCAATAATTTATGACGAGACGTGTACTGGAGTTGATGAAAAGCTAATTAACTACCCAGCTGTTGAATAGGTATTAAAGCCACAAGGAAAAGTAAGAGTCATAATATAAAGGTAATATAACACGCATTGCTTTGCTAAATGGCTTATAGGGGCATAGAGCGGAGCAGTTCCCGCCTCTGCCTCAGCTAGTGCGCTGCTACAAATCTTAAAAATATGATTTAACGGAAGTCGAATCCAGATAAAATTGTGCTGTTTGACTTTGAAAAAGTCATGGCAGCTGGTTCACTCCCGTGCTTCCTGACGTCTGACCATAAGATAAGAATATGCGATTTTCCCCAACCTGGTTCCCAGGGCTTTTCCCTTTTCCCTACCCTATTTCAGAACACCCTAGTCAGCAACTGCTTCGATTTGGGCGCACATCGAGAAAGGCTTCAAAACCCCTATGTTTAACACACTATGCTCGCACTTCTCCGGCAAGAGTTAGATTATAACGAATGATAAAAACAGTTTCTTCCAAGAATTATACCTAAATGCTTCCCGAGTACACAAAACAAACCGTGTTAGACCAAAAATAATCAAAACCTATCCCCTATTTTTAACCTGCGAACAAAGTTTCCTTCGATCTTAATTTCTATCTTAAACCAAAACAGCGACAAACTACACTCTCGTGCCGCACATGGCTATGCTTGCACTCATGCACATGCTTGGATAAGGGGGTACTTCCCGAGTGGGGGTGGGGAGGGGGTTACTTGACACGTCATTATAACTGCACGATACACAGCTCGTATTAGTTCCCAAAAATAGGGACATTTTTCTTACTTTCTTTCCAGGATGTGCAGACCCCACGACTAACTGAAGGATTCTTTCCAAGGGTCCATCCATGTTTGCCTACAATACATTCTAGAAGACAGCTTAAAGGGGCTTTGTCACGGATTTTAACATTTATTTTGTGTCGAAGGAAACGAGCACTGAATCTGTTAACAAGCGTCTTTAGTTGCAGATGCCTACGATGGAAATGGATTACAAGTTGAAAAGTTTAGCTACAGTTTTCAAGTTGTTTCCGCACGTCTTCAAAAAAAATCGATATTTATAGCCGTTTTTTTTTCTATCCACATATTAAGGCTATATCTTCCTTTAGATGTTAAATGATAATGTCTTTCATGGGTTAAGTTGCCTACCACTAATTTCAGAACAGTTAAGACCAAAAATCGGCAAAATCCCCGTGACAGAGCTCCTTAATTTAAGAGCTGTAGCCAGACGAAACAGTGAACAACTACACTCTCGAAGCTCGCTCCCTGTCGACCTATATAGAATGAAGCGAGCACTCCAATGATAACTATGGGACCTTATAATGTTTTCTATTTTCAGTATACCTCCAAAAAAATCCTGAATTTAGCCGTTTTATCGTTAGAGAAGGTCAGCACAAGAAAAGTACTGCTTGTTGTCTAGTAATCTACGTAAAGACCTGTTAGGAATGGTCGGAATTGGAAGGGCGACTTGGAACACTCTAGATTCTCCTAGAGTAAGAGTCTGCAGTCTGCATGCGCCGAGCCAAGTGGCCCATCAGGTTGGAGTTTATCCCGGTTTCCGTAGCATGAAGCGACTGGGAGTATTTCTACTCCTCCCTGGATGGGATGCTAGTCCATCGCAGGGTTACCTAGAGTAAGGGTAAGGGTACAAAAGAGTGAGAGTGAGCTGAGATAGGATGCAAACGAGAAAGGTGCCTTCAAACCTTTTTCGTAGATTCTTAAGGCCACTACGCTCGTTCCGTCGTTTTATTCAGGAGTAAAGCGAAAATCGGACAAATCTTTTTGGAGTTTGTGAAAACTAAAAATTAAAGGTGTAGTCAACAACACCGGAAAAAGTCGATAACAAAGCAATAAGTAGTGCCAATTGACCAACTGTAAGTTGCCCGGCAGTTTATTTTGTTCATTTTTCCTTGTGTGTAGTGTGGTCTTGTATAGGCCGTCAAAAATTGCAAAGCCGATTGTATTTCAAGTCATCTTGCGGGGTATTGGGAACCTCACTGGCTACGGTAATGCCATTGCGCAAAGCTAACGTAATATTACATGGATAAAACTTTTGTGTAAGACGCTTTTTTTTCCATTTGTGATGTAATTAAGCATTTCAATCTCTTGATCAATGCGTATGTCTGCAACTAGTCCTCTCCTTTGTTGCGCCGTATTTTATCTTTCATTGAAAACATTGAACTCATAAAAAAACTTGGAGTTGATAATGTTGATTTCTTGCCTTTGCTGTCCTGTTTTGTCGTGTGCTGAATTTTTTTGTTGGGTAGGTGGGGCAGGGTTCGATTCCCTGGCGAATTTGGTGAGCTGGCTACGTTTAGTATGTGCTCCCCCACCTGGCGGTCCTAGCCACTTGGATTGCACCCCCCCCCCCCCCCCTCCCCTCCTATGTGGCTAGCGAGTAGTAAGGGTGGTAGGCATTGCACACCCAGAGCATCATTCCGCCCCCCAAAAAAACATAAGCTAATTCGCCTTTATTTTGATATACAAATATCCTTTTGAGCATTTCCTATTTCCTATAAGGTGTTTGTCTGCCATTCTATCTAAAGCACTATACTGAGAACTGAAAAGGGGCCCTATTTAAAAAATTGAACTTCAAGAGGCTATGCAGTGGAGCTTTTACGGTTATTGTTTATTTTATAAAACATCAAGAGAAATTATTTTTCGTTCAACGTTTTAGTCTTCAGTCCTCTTCTAGTGGACTTTGAAATTGAATTACCAAGCGTGTGAGCCGCTTCTCGTACACTGTCGAGCAATTCACCTTTTGGTCGACAGATTTTGCCTGACAACTGTTTTGCTGTTTTTCTTGTAGTCTTCAGTATGGAATAGACTTTCTATCTAATTTGTTTCACTTTTCCAAATATAGAACTGATCATGAAAATTAAGGTGAAGTCAACGACGCGGTAAAAAGTCGATAAAAACACAATTTCAGTTTAACAAAGTGCGCCCTCAGTACTAATGTAATAAACACTTAATGACTGGTCTCTCAGTAAACAGTTAATTTTGTTTCCTGAGAATCTCAATGTTTCCCGAGGCGAAGCCGAGGGAAACATTGAGTGGAAAAAAAAAAGAGTGGGGAAAAAAAGAGTGGGAGTGAGTTGAGATAGGATGCAAACGAGAAAGCTGCCTTCAAAGATTTTCCGTAAATTCTTAAGGCCACTACGTTCGTCCCGTCGTTATATTTATGAGTAAAATGAAAAGAAGTTTTTAAAACTAAAAAATAAAGATGTAATCAACAACGCGGAAAAAAGCGATAAGTAGAGCCAATTGGTCAACTGTAAATTGCTTGGCAGCTAATTCTTTTCATATTTTTCCTTATTTGTAGTAGGACCTTTTATAGGCCGTCAAAAATTGCAAAGCCGACTGTATTTCAAGTCGTCTTGCGGGGTATTGGGAAGAGTTTTCAATCAGCAATAACCGCGCCTCGGATGAACCTCACTGGCTACGGTAATGCCACTGCGCAAAGCTAACCCTCGTTTCATGGATACAAAGTTTGTGTAACACTTCGTTTCCTTCTATGTGGGATGTAACAAGCATCTCAACCCCCACCCTTGAACATGCGCATGCCGACAACAAAATTGTTCCTCTGCTTTGTTTCACCGTATTTTATCCTTCATTGAAAATATTGACCTCTGTCACAACTTGAGGTTGGTAATGGTAAGTTATATAATTAATCGCCGTAAAAACACACGCTTGCACGCATGCGCATTTTATCGTTGAATAGTTATTTTGTACGCTTACGCTGAGAAAACTCAAAAAGTTAGAAAAACAAATCACTCCTAATACACGCTTACTCATTGATACGATTTGTAAAACGAGGTAACCATTGTCAAGTTAGCATCTAAACAACGTACTCACAATTTTTCGACTTCCGGTGATATCCCGCAAGGGGGAGAACAAACTCTCCATTAAACTTGAGCGCTAGGAAAGAAGGCTGATCCTGAACGTTCCTGAGCAGTTGCGTACCGGTGACAAGGAAGATTTTGTGAAGAAAATCGTCGATGCTGTCACGGGCCACCGCGTCTCCGCCGTTCAGTTTGTTCCTGGCTTTTTCGTCCGTGTCACGTTTTCAACTGTGCAAGATCGCCATGATGTTTTTCGCTATGGCGTGGAGATTGATGGTGTTAAGATTCCCCTTACTGAAGCAGAGTCCACTACCCGTTTTGTCTATGTTCACCATTGTCCTGTGGAGGTGTCCGACGCTGCAGTAAAGGACGCGCTCTCTGCCTACGGTGAAGTTTTGAGTGTGGAGTCCTGCTATTACAAAGGTACATCAATCCTGACCGGCTCGCGCATCGCCAAGATGTCGCTTGAAGATGTCATTCCATGGAAGGTTTGCGTTTATCGCTACCCGTGCCGTGTATGGTACCGTGATCAGCCTGTATCCTGCCGTATTTGTGCCTCTACCGACCACCGTGCCTCGGATTGTCCTTTGCGTGGAAAGTGTTGCAAATGTCGCTAGCCTGGCCACTTTGCCCGCGACTGCGCCCAGTCCACTGAGCCTGTCCGTGTTCTCTCCTCTTCGCCTGAGGAGATGGATGTTGTTTCTGATGTTACTGCTGCGCCTGACCCTGACCGTCGCTCTACTAAGCGTTTTCGTTCTGAGTCCAGCCACGCCTCTGATGATTGTTCTGGCCAAACTGCGCCCGTGGATGTTCCTGTTTCGTCTAACGCTTCCTGCCAATCCATTGATGTTTCTCCGCCGTCCGTTCCTCCTTCTGGTGTATCCCCGGAGGATGTTCCAAAGTCAGTTTCTCCCAACGCGCTTGTGCTTCGTGAGGGGGACCATCTCAATGTTATTGACCTCGGCCGCCTGACCCGCCGCTGTGTTGTCGAGGACTCTGCCACACCAGAGATGTACCGTGAGTGTTTCTACCTGGATCCTACTATCAAGGATGTCCTGCCTGTCATGTCCGTCTTCCCTCTGGGCCGTGATCCTCTTCCTGCTCTCAAGTTCCTCAGCCCTGACGTCTCCCCGGCTAAGTTTCCCGCCAAGTCTACTGTTGCTGAGGGCTCTGCTTCTGCAGCTCCTTCGCCCGCTGTGCCGATTGTTGCTGCTGTGGATCCTGGTCCTGTGTCTTCTGCACCTGTTTCTCCCGCCGCCGAGCCTCCCAGTGCTGTTCCTGTTAAGTATTCTGTTGCTGCCCCTCCTGTCCAAAGAGCTTCGCCTTCTTGTCTGATGATTACTGCTGTCCCTCATGACTCGTCTAGACCTCAGTGGTGTACCCGCCTTCCTGTGGATTTCCATCGCCTTCTGCAGAAAACTAACCACTCGGATGGTTGTCAAGATCATTCCTTCAAGGTGATGAACACTGTGTATGATTTTGGCGAAAACACCTACCGTTTACTTTGTGGCAAGTTCTCCTTTGATAAACTACGATGCCGTTCTCCTCGGGTTAAGAAGACCGAGTCTGACTTCCCTGGTCCTGCTGCCATTGATCTTCCTTGCCTTGCTGCTGATGTCGTTCCTTCTGTGTTTCCTGCTCCTCCTCAAGCTCCTGCCGAGCCTTGAGTTGCTCCAGTCCTGTTGCCGTCCTGTGTGATGCTGTGTCCTGAGATGCTCCAGTCATGTTTCCGGTCCTGTGATGTTGCCGAGTGATGTCTTGCCTTTGCTGTCTTGTCTAGTTTTGGTCAAATTTTTGTAGGTAGGCGAGGCATGGTTCGATTCCCTGGCGACTTTTGGCGAGCTGGGGCTCCCTCACCCGGCGGTCCTAGGCACCTGGATTGCACCCCCCCCCCCCCCCCCCCCCCTCCTTGTGGCTAGCGAGTAGTGAGGGTGGTGGGCATTGCACAACCCAGCCCATCATTCCGCCAAGATTCCGCCAAGATTCAAAACGTCACGTCCGTGGGTTGTGATTGGTAGGTCTCGATCTGTTTTGTTTCTTTCTGATTTCAAGGTTCGTTGGCTGTCGCAAGAAGGCGGCTTCACCGTAAAAATCAATCAATCAATCTATTTATTCATTGATCCATCAATCAATCAATCAATCAATCAGTCAATAGTCAGTCAGTCAGCAAGGGCGGATCCAGGAATTTGTTATTGGGGGGGTCCAAACTTTGGTTCAGAAAGGACTGTTGAATTTTTTTTGGGGGGGGGAGGGGGTGTTGGGGGGACTTAATTCTTCCCCCACCCGTTACCCCGACCAGTTGCAGTTGTACGTTATAATTCCTTGGTCTCTTACCGTGTAAGGGAATTCTACTGGTAAAGGATGCACCCTTGGAACATGCTCCTCTTGCGCTTGGTAACAAAGATTGTACAGGTTTCCAATCTCAATCTGTGAACGCCGGTCACCGTTGGTGCATGAAATACTGCTTTGCGAGCAGAGGCGAACAGTTCATAGGAGGATACCCAAAAACAATTACATTTTTTTAATATCCCCGGAATTTAGTTTAGTAGCAAAATGCAATGCGCGTTTCAGTAAAAAAAAACAGCCAGTTCAAAAGTGATATACGATCCTGTCGATGTAAGAATTTCAGTCTCAAACAAGCGTCAGGTCTGATAGGAGGGGTCCGGACCCCCCGGACCCTCCCCCTGGATTCCCCACTGCAGTCAGTCAATCAAACAATCAATCAATCAGTCTACAGTCAGTCAATCAAACAAAACATCAATCAATCAGTCAACAGCCAGTCAGTCAGTCAATCAATCAAACAATCAATCAATCAATCAATCATTCAACAGTCAGTCAGTCGGTCAGTCAGTCAATCAATCAATCAAACAATCAATCAATCAATCAGTCAACAGCCAGAAAGCTTGTTTTGAAATGATAATGGTTAAAAGTCCTTAATAAGTTCTAGGAACATGCATCAATCAATGAATCATTCATGGCTGCCTGTCATTAAGATTTTGTTTTGGGGGGGGGAGGTTGAAGTTATTATGAGAGGGGCTTGCTCTGGGGGTGGGGCGGGGTAGGGAGCGTTTAATAATATGTTTGGGTTTGGAAGGAATAAAAAGATGTGGCGTCCGAATAAGTTTGGGTGCGCAAAAGAATACCGAATACTGTCGCTTTAAAAAATTTCTTTTCTTTTGCATCTATTTTTTCAGTTCTAAGGGAATGTATTTGTTTCAGTGTTTTAGGATTCCTTTTTAGAATTTGGATACACTCTAACTTCCCGGCGTGTCTGATCTGATTTTTAGTTGATGTGCGCGTTGATGTGTTTAACGTCATGTAATTCTGCTTGTCGCTCGTGCAGCCCTGAAAATAGTGTTGGCTTTCAGCAGTGCTGGGGTGCTGGTAAGTCACGTAAAAAGCGCAAATTATTTAAACTATCCATAAAAAAATGGACATGAGAAGGAAAAAGTTTAATGTCAAATAGTAAAACGTGCTCATGTGCACGGCACGGCAAGGTAAACCTGTTAAGGAATTGTTAAATCTATGGCGTCGGAAACTCGATACTTTCTAAGGAAAACGTATAACGTAAATGTTCGTGTGTTATCACCAGTAGCTATTATACAAATGCCCCGTGTTTTAACGTCAACTTTAATTTCAACTTCAATCCTAGACACTCTTATTTACCAGATTGATAAGATTTTTTTACATCCAGGAACTATCCGCTCAAACAACGTAAATCTGTCATTCTTTTTCTTTGAAAATGGCTTGTTTATTTTGTAACCATAGCAATGATACGTCATTGAAAGTGCGAATATCAGCTATATAGCACAAGTCTTGCTTCAAGTGCGGCAGGTGTACGTCGAAAGGACGGCAGGTACACAGAACAATTGTTCCCTATTAAAGAAGGTAAGAAAATGTTTTAGTAGATTTTCGCTTACCATCTGGGAGTCATGAAAACCGAAAGAACGTCCACCAAAATACGGCGTATTTTCTCTGCGAATGTATACCACTGGGAAGAAAATTTTAACGCCGTAAGCCATTGCGTGAAAAAGAGCGCGAAATTCGGACAAATGTTTTTGACCGTTCTTCGAATTACTCAGAAAACAAACGCAGACTAATGCGCCTTCGTTTTGATATAAAAATGTCTGTTTTGAATACTTCTTATTTTGAAGAAGATTAAAATTTCTGAATTTTTGCCCGACTTACCAGAGCACCATACTAAGAACTCAAATAGTCGACACTCCTCGCGCATTTTGGTTGTATTGGAGCCATGCATTTATAACAGCGTAAATTGATACAGTGATACCCCATTTAAGGGTATTTTCCTTGGGAAGTGCAGATGAAAACACTATGACAAGGAAAGTAATTTGGTCGATTCGCGGATCAACAAAATTTTGTTTTTAAAACGTTACTCCACATCCAGTGCCGTGGCCAGACTTTCAGCATAGACGAAGCAAGCTCTGCGATTCCCGAAGGTGCGAGCCGCTAGGGGAGTCTCTGGTATACCCTCGAAGAAATTATGAAATTTAGAATCTCTGAAATGTTTCTTTTTTTAATGGAGATAATTTCGATTCTCCATCTAAACGTAGTTTTTTTTTTAAATTTTGGGTTAAAATTTAATTTAGATGCCTCTGCTAGCTACGGCCCTCCGCATCTATAATGACTTGTTGTTTTACTCAGTTTTTGCTACAATCGAATGAACTTTTGTATGGAATTTTCTTTAAACTCTCCCTAAGAGAGAAATTCATTTTCGTTTTCTTTATTTTCTCCAAAAGATTCCTTTATTCTCTCGGTTTTTTTTTAATAATTCCGCATGCAAACACAGCTTCGTCTGTAAGAAACTTGCACTTGCATTTCGCAGTACGAACACTGAGCTAAGTTTTATGAACGAAGTCTTTAAAAGTCTTTGTAGTCATACTCACTGGTTTCTATCAACTTTTTCGCGCGTCAATGACACAAGTCACGATTCTCACCAACCGTTGCGCAATACGGACCGCTGGTCATTTTTAATTTATTCATCGAAACCAGTTGCAAAATAGCGCTGACAGGTACAATTAACTAAATTATTACACATTGTAGTCACAGTCTGTCTTCTCATTGGCTAAGAGCCTACAGTCAATTCTGGCAATGCATGATTTCCAAGAGCAAGGTCAAGTTCACGAGTGAATGGTGAGTGGCATCTTGCGCACAGCGAAAGTAAGAACGTGACTCGCCGATTCGTTTCTTCACAAAGTTTATTGCTTTACGTTTTCCCTGCCTGCTTTTTTACCAAAAACATGATAAGTAATCTGGTAATTCCGTGAGGTTCCAGGATTACCTTAGTCAGAAGTCCATAACTAGAAGTCTACATCTCTGGTAATAGGCTTTGAGATATGTCTTTCGCGTGTACCTCGCGCTCCTCGCGTGTAGGCTATTTTTAGAACAGCTTTGCCGCGAACAAGTAGCCAATCACATTGAAGTATTTTTTAATTCGCGCCTTTGATTGGTTGAACAAATTTTTGAAGAAAAGCAGAACTGCAGAGGACGAGTGAACTCGAGCGAACGGCATTACGAAATTTCTGTTTGTTGGTCATCGTAATTTCCGTTTTGTGAGGATTAAATCGTCCGGACAAGAATCATCAGGCCATCTTTCATCGATGACGATAGCATCGAAGTTGTAAAAATTTGGAGCATCCAAATAAGCGAGAGGACCTCAGTGTTTTGGAGTCAGAATACGAAATGGCAGCGGGCAAGATAGACTATGTCCGAGTCAAATTCAAAATGCGAAGACACTAAAGATTAATGGTACTCCCAAGATGAAGACAGGCATTAAGAGAGCAAGTGCATTTTGGCACAGGTTCGTTGCTATTTTGAAAAACAAAACCGTGGTCCCTGAAGCGCTCAACATCGAGCGCGGAATGAACAGAATGAAGTTTGATTCGTTTGAGAACAACATTCAGAGAAAACGACAAGTTTGGCGAGTTTCGCATGTTTTTGGAATTATAAGGACGCCATGAAAACAAAAGACTGACTAAGGTAATGTACTTGTTTTAATATAAATAGAAATACGAGTTTAATTCATCGAACAATGATGATTTCATTCACATCCGTCAAAAGTTTAATTCAAGTTGTGCTTCTCGGGCACTTCGCAGTGTGCAGCTATTGTGTTGTGTATGTTGTTCAGTATTTTAACACGAGGATATGCTGTACAAAATAAAGACACACTTAACTACTAAAAGTTTGGGGAACTTCTGTTCATAAATTCTCTCGTAAATTATAAAAAGTCGACCTGTTTGTTTTGTGAGTTTGTCTACTGAAACCCGGCGACGGGTTGCTTTTTCACTCGCCTTCAAATGCCACTGAACAGACGTTTGAAATCATTATCTACGATACTACTTCTGTCGAAATGTAAGAATTAAAGAGAATGGCCTGTCAAGTGTTTTGATGTGATTTGATTTATTTCACCTGCCACTTTCCAAAATATTCGGCCGCGACTTAGAACTCCAATCGTGTCGAAATAGTGGGTTACGTCATTTTCTCGCGAGACATCAGTTTCTAAAAATAGCCTACACGCGAAAGACATAGCACGCGCCCCAATACCAGATGTAGACTTCTAGTTATGGACTTCTGCCTTAGTAAAAGAATATAACGAAGCATCTTAACAACACGAACAAAATCTACACGTTATAAAATTAACACGAATTTTCGAAAAGTCATGTTTACAAACGTTTTACTAACAACCTGTTTACATACACTTAATTAGCATAAAAAACTGACGTCAATTTGTTTTTTACAATAACAAAAAGCCATAACCGATTTTCAAACGAAGGAAAGAAATGCACCGCACCGCCGCATAGTCTGAATTTATCGCTGTGATAAGGAGAATCACAGGCTCGTAAATTAAACGTTTAGTAAGAATACGGCCAGAAATACAAGATAAAATTCGAATTACTCGACTAACCTTTAATTCAGTGAAAACTGTTTGCAAAATTATCCGCTAAAACGCAGTTCAGCTTCTTACTACACTACAGCACAAATTTCCCGCTCACAGCCGATTTTCAGGTCTGAAGGCTCAATAAACATCCTCATTTTTTCGCTCTAAGGCTTCAGTGGTTTCTTCACTTTTAGATGATTCCCTCATTGAAGACTACTAGATTTTTTGCAGCGCTGAATCAGTGCTGAAAAATTCGACAAAACTTTCGCTGATTGCGTCACCATTTCACATTTTATCCGTCTTATTGACAATAAAAATTAGCCAATCAACGCGCGCGAAGTCGCTCAGTTAATTATTATGGACTTTGAACCTGAATTACCACGCGTGGGAGCCGCGCTCCCTATACTGTCTTGCAATTTACGTTTCGCTCGATAGAGTTTTCCTTTCACTTTCTTAAGTTTTCCTTAAGTAATTATTTTGTCTGACAACTGTTTTGCGCTCACTTCTTTTAGTCTTCAGTGTGGAATGGACTTTTTATCTAATTGTTTCAATTTTCCAAATATACAGAGAAAGCTGATAGAGATAGAATCATTTTGATCCTTATTAGCTTTCCCTCAATTCTATCATTTCCTCTCCTCGAATAAGTTTTCAACTCATTGTGCCGCTTGACGTCGATAGCACTACGACAGCTTTTTTTATATTGTCTGCATGTAAATGCAAAGACGGACGAGACTTCCTCGCTCTGTTCGCTCAATAGGCGACACATTAACGCAGCCCAAGTCGTCTACACTATACCGCAATAGCTCCTGATCATACATTGAACTTTGCTCATTTTGTTTTGAACTGTAAAGTCCCGTTAATGTCTTTAATAGTTTCATATTGCGTTACTCTCTATGTGCAGTTACAAAAGATCAGGAAAATGCTGTGGACAGTTCCCTGTTTCTTTCTCTTCGGCTTCCAGTTCATGGGCTGCGTATCTGCTGGTAACCAATGCAGGGATGAAGTGAGCGTAAGTGGCATGGCTCTACAAGGATTCGTCTTTAAAAAATTCTCCGTAAGAGCTCTTCATGAGTGTGATATCAGCTGTGAAAGAGAAATCACCTGCCAGAGTTATAATTACGCCGCCGGGAAGAAATCGTGCGAACTGAATAACAGAACTAAAGAGGCAAGACCCGAGAATTTCCGCTCAGACCCTGCATGGTTTTACAAACGACCCTTGAGCGACCGGGGTATGTAATCAATCATGAATGCATTATACAAATACTTATATTGCCGGGACAAATGAAAAGATGTTACTCCTTTGATGTCGAAAAATTGATAATATTTGAATTTATTGCTACCTATCAGTAGTTGTTTTCGCCAATAAATAAGTTTTATTGATACTCTAAGATTAACAGAGCAACAACAATAAAACCGATCGGATTCGCGAACCTCACTCGTCGTGTTGTTTTGCAATTCCGCCATAAAACCCCCAGGATAAAACCACGATTACATGGGCGTTTCCTTCAATGGGAAGAATGACCATCACCATCGCTTGTTATAAATCAGTTTTATCGAAATTCTGTGTTTAAATCAGACGTTAGTGTAGTAACTATTTAACGGTTTTTTTTTTAAATCACTCTCTTTCTTTTTCTTATCAAAGTTCCTCTCGGTTCCATTCCGGAGCTGCCAGCGCATTCATGTCAGGAAATAAAGGCAAGCGAAGGCAAAGACGTCATTAGCAGCAAGTACTGGCTGGATCCAACTGGGACTGGGACGGCAGTTTTGGTTTATTGTGACATGAGCTTAGGACGAGGTTAGTCACACGGCTTTGACGTGATCGCAAACTGTATACCAACAGTGTTGGCGGGCATGATTGTACACGTGAAACTCAAAGCAAAGATTTTCCCTAATCCCATTAAAAAAGGCTGGCCTGCTTCTTGAAACACTTAACCTATTTCAGATCAAAACATGTGGTATGCCTGATATTACAAAGAGGTACAGCAGCCACATTTATATATGTAGAAAAAAGTTCGATGCAAAACGGCAAGCCATTCAGGCCATTTTGTTTTTTGCAGAACTGAATAGCAATGGTTACCGCATTTTTAGGAGCCAATCACTGGTTTGGTATATTCTAATATACTTTTTTATACGATTGTATATTTTCTCCCACAGCTTACAGAAATTGTGCTGAATTCTACAAATCTGGTGAAAGGAGAGACGGCGTGTACACAATCAAACCTGACCACTTGTCTGCCTTTGATGTGCTTTGTGACCAAACAACAGCTGGTGGGGGGTGGACAGTGTTCCAGAAGAGATTGGACGGGTCGGTAGATTTTTACCTCAATTGGAGCGACTACAAACATGGCTTCGGAAATCTGAGCGGCGAGTTTTGGCTCGGAAATGACAAGATTCACCGCCTGACCTCAGAAATATATAACAAAAGGCTGCGTGTGGACCTGGAAGACTTCGAAGGGAATACTTCTTATGCCGAGTATCACACGTTTGGTGTTATGAGTGAGAGTGACAAGTACAAGCTTATCCTCGGCAATTACTCAGGTATGAGTATTTCTGCTTCTAGGAGTACCCCGGCGAGGGGGTGGGGGTGGGGGACTTATGTAGACCGACTGACGGACAGTACAGCAGGCATAAATATACTCAGGGAGGTCTAAATTACAGAAAGGGAATCTTTCTATCATAAGAACCTTTTTGCTACTGCATATGAATTATTACTCATTTCTTAGAAACTGCTGGCAACTCCCTCTCTTGGCATTGCTGTCAACCATTTTGCACTCAAGATCAGGATAATGACAGGCATGGGTCCAACCGGGGGTTCCCCTGACTGTGCCCGTACGCATCACGGAGCCTGGTGGTACAATTGTCTCAATTCTAACCTGAATGGATTCTATATCGTCACGATAATCCCTCCCGCTTACGGTGATGATAATTTCTTGTCATCGTCACATTTTTCTTGTGCTCATTTATTTCGTAATTTGATTTCACAGGAACTGCTGGTAACTCTCTCAATCGGCACCACAATCAACCATTCACAACTCGAGATCAGGATAATGATGCCAATTCCTACCACAACTGTGCCAGGATATGGCACGGAGCCTGGTGGTACAGCGATTGCCACGATTCCAACCTGAATGGCATCTATCGTCACGTAAATCCCTCCCCCAACAGTGATGGTGTGAACTGGTATCACTGGAAGGGACGGAAATACTCCCTGAAGAGGACCGAGATGAAAATAAGACCAGCGGATTTCTAATCGAACTGAATTTCATGTTCCAGTTTAAAAATAACTGAATCGGAAATAAAAATGTGTTTGAAAGGAATTCCAGAATTTACTGATGTCATGTTAATGAAACAACAACGTCTGGTTTTGTAAGAAACGGGGTAGCTTAGTAATTAAATTCCTGAAGTAGTTTTCCAGCTTAAATAAGTCGAACGATCAACAAATGCACCCAATGTGAATACATTTTAAGACTTTCAAGCAAGTCTGAATAACTTGCAACTAGACCAGCTAACTAAATCTACTTTCAATGGCTTTAAACATTTCATTTTGATTAACAAAAACTATTTATTATATCATATTTTCTAGTTTATTATTTCATATTTTCTAGTTAATCCAGACGCTACAGCGTGATAACTGATTTCTAACTGACAAATAATCCATGTAGATTAGCTTTTGAACTGTATCTAAATGCTACTATTAATTACAGTGTAATATACTGTTGTCAATAACTTATGACGATACGTGTGCTGGAGTTGATGAAAAGCTATTTACTGTGGAATGGGTAAGCCACAAGGAAAAATGAGCGTCATAACATAAACGTTATGATAGCACGCATTTCTATAGTCTATCGGTGCAATGTTTTAAGAGCACTGGAAAATTAAACTTGTAATCATTCGCTATCTCCTTGCTATGTCTTCTTGTGTTCTCCAACATCACGCGTAGCTTACTGCCCGCTATATTTTTTGCGACTGTACTAACATGGTTTGGTTCAAAGTGATTACCAGTCTCTCTTTGTGTGCACTGCTTTGCTAAATCGCTAATAGGGGCGTAGAGCGGAGCAGTTCCCGCCCCTGCCTCAGCTAGCGAACTGCTGCAAACCGAAAAATATGTTTTAGCGGAAGTCGAATCCACATAAAATTGTGCTGTTTGACTTTAAGGGTCGATTTAAAGAGACAAGCCTATGATGTCAACTGGTTCACTCCCGTGAGGGAAGGGGTGCTCCCCGACGTCTGACCATAAAATTAGAATATGCAATTTTCCACAACCTCGTTCCCAGGCTTTTCCCTTTTCCCTACCCCATTTCAGAACACCCCCTACTCAGGAACTGCTTTGATTTGAGCGCACACCGAGAAGGGCTTCTTAACCCCTAATGGCAACACACTATGTTCGCACTTCTCCGGCAAAAGTTAGGCTATAACGAATGATAAAAACAGTTTCTTCCAAGAAGTATATCTAAATGCTTCCCAAATGCACAAAACAAACCCTGTTTTAGACCAAAAATAGTCAAAATCTATACCCGAATTCTATCCTGCGAGCAAAGTTTCCTTCGATCTTAATTTCAATCTTAGACCAAATCAGCGAAAAACTGCACTCTGGTGCCGCACATGGCTATGCTTGCACTCATGCACATGCTCATACAAGGGGGTACTTCCCGAGTCGGGGTGGGGAGGGGTTAAATGACACGTCATCATAATTGTGCAATGTACAGATCGTGTTAGTTCCTAAAAACAGGGACAGTTTTCCTACTTTCTTTCCAGGATGTGTAGACCCCACGAGTAACTGATGGATTATTTTCAAGGCTCCATCTATGTTTGCCCTCAATACATTCTACAAGACAGCTTAAGAGCTGTAGAGACAAAACAGCGAAAAAATGCACTCTCGAAACTCGTTCCCTGTCGACCTATACAGGATGAAGCGAGCACTGCAATGATAACTCTGGGACCTTATAATGTTTTCTACTCTCAGTATACCTCCAAAAAGGTCCTAAATTTAGCCGTTTTCTCGTTAGAGAAGGTCAGCACAAGAAAAGTACGGTTTGTTGTCTAGTAATCTACGTAAAGACCTGTTAGGAATTGTCGGAATTAAAAGGGTGACTTGGAATACTCTACATCCTCCTAGAGTAAGAGGCTGCAGTCTGCATGCCCCCAGCCAGGTGGCCCATCAGGTTGGAGCTTATCCCAGCTTATTCCGTAGCATGAGGCGACTAGGAGTATTTAAACTCTCGCCTGGATGGGATGCTAGTCCATCGCAGGGTTACCTAGAGTAAGACTAAGGGTAAAAAAGAGTGCGAGTGAGTTGAGATAGGATGCAAACGAGAAAGCTGCCTTCAAAGATTTTTCGTAGATTCTTAAGGCCACTACGCTCGTCCCGTTGTTATATTTATGAGTAGAATGAAAAGAAGTTTTTAAAACTAAAAAATAAAGATGTAATCAACAACGCGTAAAAAAGCGATAGGTAGAGCCAATTGGCCAACTGTAAATTGCTTGGCAGCTAATTCTTTTCATATTTTTCCTTATTTGTAGTAGGGCCTTTTATAGGCCGTCAAAAATTGCAAAGCCGACTGTATTTCAAGTCGTCTTGCGGGATATTGGGAAAAGTTTTCAATCAGCAATAACCGCGCCTCGGATGAACCTCAATGGCTACGGTAATGCCACTGCGCAAAGCTAACCCGTCATATCATGGATACAACATTTGTGTAAGATTTCGTTTCCTTCTATGTGGGATGTAACAAGCATCTCAACCCCAACCCTTGAACATGCGCATGCCTACAACAATTGTTCCTCTGCTTTACAGTAAACACCCACGTATAAGAACCTAGAATTTTTGGGTCCAGGCTGAATGGGTTCTTATATTTTGGGGTAGTTTTTCCGAACTCAGGCTGATTAGGTTCTTAGTAGGTTCTTATTTGTAGGAGTTGTCATAGTGATACCACACAGAGCAAAAGTCAGGGCACTCTACAGATTCAAGTCCCAAGGCTACACCAGTATAATTTTATACAGTATTCTATACTCTGTATTTAAAAGATTTTCAATTAAACAAATAATTTTCATGCTGTTTCTCAGAAATTTCACAATTTCTATCAATTAAAATCCAATATTTTGGCTACAAAATAAGAGTGTTTTTTGTATAAGAACCTATTGTTCTTTGCCAGCCTAAATAGGTTCTTATATATTTGGGTATTAAAATGCTCAATTTCAGCCTGTAGGTTCTTAAATCACTAGGTTCTTATATGTGGGTGTTTACTGTATTGCACCGCATTTTATCCTTCATTGAAAACATTGACCTCATTTACAACGACGCGTGCACACATGCGTATCGTTGTACGCTTACGCTGAGAAGACTCAGAAAGTTAGAAAAAAATCGCTCCTAGTACACGCTTACTCATTGATACATTTGTAAAACGAGGTAACCATCGTAGAGATAGCATCTAAACCACGTACTCACAATTTTTAGTCATTGTTTTGCAAGTTAAGTGTTGGATGGTTTTCCGTTGGAATTCTAGTGTCGCCATTTTGTACCTTCGGGTCTTCTTGTCGACTTTGGGTCACCCATCCAGTCTGTGTACCCAGTTAAGCCCGGTCACCAAACCGGCTTAACTTCGCCGTTATATGCCTTTTGGTGATCGTTTCATCCGTCCTAAAACGCTCGTGTTGGCTATCCCTGAGCAGTTACGTTCTGGTTTCAAAGAGGATTTTGCAAAGAAGATTGTTGATGCTGTTTCCGGCCATCGGGTGGCAGCCATTCAGTTCGTGCCCGGCTACTACGTTCGTGTGACCTTCGGCACTACGCAAGACCGTCACGACGTCCTCCGTTACGGTGTTGAGATCGACGGGGTAGATATTCCACTGATTGAAGCTGAGTCCACCACCAGTTATGTGTATGTCCATCATTGCCTGGTCGAAGTTTCCGACAACGCCGTTAAGGATGTTCTTCCCGGCTATGGTGACGTGGTTAGCTTTGAGCCTGTCTATTATGATGGCACCGCAATCGTTACTGGCTCACGCATCGTGAAGATGGCTGCCCGTGATGAAATTCCACCTAAGATTTACATTTACCGTTATCCTTGCCGTGTGAATCGTGACCAACCTCTATTGTGCTTTATTTGTGACTCCCCCGAGCATCTTGCGTCCGACTGTCCTCTGCGTGACAAATGTCGTAAATGTCGCCAACCTGGTCACTTCGCTCGTGCTTGTACTGCGTCTTCTGAAGTTCCTGTTAGTGATCCGCCTTCTCCGTCTGTTGATGCCAATGTTCCTGTGAGTAACCCGTCTGTCAATGCTGCTCTGTCTTCGTCCTCCTCCTCTGATGAATCTGAGATGGAACCTGATGTGCTTGTCAGTGGTGACGAGGAGTTCCTTGCTGCCGCTGGTGATTTTAATTCGTCTCCCCGCCCCACCCGTTCTGCTTCGAAACGCCCACCTGAATCTTCTGACTCCTGTGACCCTGATGCTGATCCTGCTTCTGCTGCGTCCTGTAAAAAGCCTGCTGTTTCCCCTGATGATTCTTCCTCTCCGCCGTCCATCCCCCCCCCCCCCCCCCTCTGTATTACCCCGACCTCCTGTCTAGATGCTCCTCTGGCACGCATCTTACCCTTGAGATCTTTGGTGTTCCTGGTTCCAAACGCGTAACTGAAGTGTGTGTTTCTGACCTTGGTCGTTTGACTTTCCATGTTCTATCCAAGGATCGTACCTTCGAAGACTTGCGCTTCTCATTCGTACGGAACAGTGGTATGATCCGTTCTGATGTGCCAAAGTCTGTCTTTCCCGTTGCTGTCGACTTGCCTTGCCTTCCTGACATTGCCCCTGCACAGATCCCGAAGAAAAAGAAGTCCTAGATGCCTGTCTTCTGTTAGTGTTTCTGCATTTGTAGTTTTGCCAGTGTTTTGTTGCGGTCTTCTGAATTGATGTACTGCACATGTTGTGTTAGTGTTTCCCTGTTGTCCTGTCGCCGTGTGTTTTTGTGCTTGTTTGTAAGGTTTCACTTGTGTGGTAATTTTTAAGTGGAGGTTGCTTTCAATTCGATTGCGAAGTTGGCGACATGATTGTCCCTCCGTTAAGGTGGACCCATCCCTTCGGGGGTGGATGAGGCTTGAGGTCGGCAGGCATTGCACCGCCCTTCGGGGAGCCTGGCCGTCCACCTTAAACATAAAAAAAAACTATTGGTCATAGTCTCTTAAATTTCTCCAGTCAGGTGAACAGGCCCCCGTAGGGCTAGTTTGCCGCCAAATATCCCGCAATCATAATCCGAAAATCAGGTAAAGCCGGGCTAACCTCATTACAAGCGTTTGTTCCAGTATTTTTCCTTATTCAGTTTTCAGAAAAGGTCAGGTTATTCCGTCACACACTTTAATTGCTTTTACTAGTCAAACATTTTGCTTTAACTGCGCCTTTCAATCACTGACGCGGGAACTCTGACCAACACTGCTACTAAAATCAACGGTTTACGTTTTTCGCTGCCGTCAGTCATCAAAGGGTCGTCTCAGGAAACAAACGTTCACTTCAACTGATTAAAAACGTCACGTCCGTGGGTTGTGATTGGTAGGTTTCGATCTGTTTTGTTTCTTTCTGATTTCAAGGTTCGTTGGCTGTCGCAAGAAGGCGACTTCACCATAAAAATCAATCAATCTATTGATTCATTGATCCATCAATCAATCAATCAATCAACAGTCAGGCAGTCAATCAATCAAACAATCAATCAATCAACAGCCAGTTAGTCAGTCAATCAATCAAACAATCAATCAATCAACAGTCAGTCAGTCAATCAAACAAACAATCAATCAATCAGTCAAAAGCCAGTCAGTCAGTCAGTCAGTAAATCAATCAAACAATCAATCAATCAGTCAGTCAACAGACAGCCAGTCAGTCGGTCAATCAGTCACACAATCAAACAATCAATCAATCAATCAATCAATCAGTCAGTCAACAGCCAGTCAATCAAACAAACAATCAATCAATCAGTCAACAGTCAATCAATCGATTGATCCATCAATCAATCAATCAATCAATCAATCAGTAAACAGTCAGTCAATCAATCCAACAAACAAACAAACAATCAGGCAATCAATCAAAGATCGTGTATCATCTTATCTTGTTTATTTGCTTTGTATCCAATTTAGACAATTGGTAGTCTTTCTATGCACCTCTTTTGATCAGAAAATCACTTTTTCTCCTTATATAACATGCCTAGCGCCTCACCGATTTTCTTATATACTTATAGTAATATGAAATTCGATTTAACTGGATAAAAATATTTTTGATATTACTGGCATTTAATTGGACCCCACTTTTAGCAAAAAATCGAGTCTAGAAAAAAATTTTGCTGATAGATTTCGGCTAAACTTCTGAAATCAGCTGATATTGACTAAATACATATTATAGCCAAGTTTCAGAAAAATCGTCGGAACAGAATCGCTGAAATATTAAGGTCACCTAAATTCGACACTTAAATTCTATTGAAATGTTCTTTTCTTGGCGCCCTTTGCAAGAACAAGCTACGGACCCAAATTTCTGCAAGAACCATCCCCAGTGCTTGCTAAATCAATGTGCCTCGCCGATTTGCGATAGTGACAACCGTTAAAAAGTATTTGCTTTCCCGGTAAACATTACAAAATGACCGAAAATCTTATCAAACCAACAAAGTTACATTTTTCATAAATTTTTCAAAATTACACCGCAGTTTTGTGTCAAACTCCTTCCAAACAAACTTCAGGATACTGCAATGTTTTTGCATCGATTTTTGCTGCTGTGCGATGCTGTAAATTAGAGAATTTATGTTGGGATTTCAAGCGTGTCCGCGACTGTTCTCTGGCCAAGCGGACGAACAGTTTTGTTTATGTATTTCTGAATACGAAATGAGCACGTGCGTTATTTATTGCACGAACTCGCACCTTTTCAAGGGGGGTGTATTTGATATGCGCGCCCAGGAGGTGCAGCAGTTATATAATCTGCCATTGTAAATCTAAACAAAACTACTCGTCCACTTCGCCACTGCATTCAAGCTCAAAAACAAAGAATTTATTTCATCTGCGTATCCTTTAGGACAATTGCAATCGTTTGTTCAACTCTTATGTAACTTATTGCTGTTAGTGACAGTTCGTTAATCTCCACAGTAAATTACAATACACCTCATTGTTACGTTCATTGAGCGTACATCTTCCCTCCCCTCCTGGGCGCGCATATCAAATACACCCCCCCCCCCCCCCCCCCCCCCCCCCCTTGGAAAGGTGCGAATTCGTGCAATATATAACGCACGTGCTCATTTCGTATTCAGAACTACATAAACAAAACTGCTCGTCCGCTTGGCCAGAGAACAGTTGCGGAGCCGCTTGAAATCGCAACGTAAATTCTCCAATTTACAGCATCGCACAGCAGCAAAAATCGATGCAAAAACATTGTAGTATCCTGAAGTTTGTTTGGAAGGAGTTTGACACTAAACTACGGTGTAATTTTGAAAAATTTATGAAAAATGTAACTTTGTTGGCTTGAGAAGATTTTCGATCATTTTGTAATGTATATTGGGAAAGCAAATACTTTTTAACGGTTGTCATGATCGCAAATCAGCGAGGCACATTGATTTACCAAGCATTGGGGATGCTTCTCGCAGAAATTTGGGTTCGTAGCTTGTTTTCACAACAGGCGCCAAGAAAAGAACATTTCAATAGAATTTAAGTGTCGAATTTAGGTGACCTTAATATTTCAGCGATTCTGTTCCGACGATTTTTCTGAAACTTGACTATAATATGTATTTAGTCAATATAAGCTGATTTCAGAAGTTTAGCCAAAATCTATCAGCAAAATTTTTTTCTGGACTCGATTTTTTGTAAAAAGTGGGGTCCAATTAATTGCCAGTAACATCAAAAATATTTTTAACCAGTTAAATCGATTTTCATATTACTGTCGCCGAATGATAGATGAACAGTTTCCCAAAGTTTCACCGCCATCGCGTCAAAGCCTCAAAAGTTATAACCCAAAGTTTGTCATTGACAAGTGCGCCCGGAATAAATATGGAGCCTACTTAAATGGGTTGTTATAATTACGCTCAAATCTTATTTCAGGTGGTGTTAGTATGTAAAACTCACGACAAAACACCAGTTGCACCTATAACTTCTTATTAAACATCAAACAGACCAAACTCTCTAAAATTATACAGAATCTGCTTCGTAAATATCTCAGTTTTGACGCATTGGTATCGGCATTAATTCTAACTAACAAACGAGAAAACTTTCCGCTGACGTTCCTAAAGAAATCCTCTTAATATCGAGAAACCTTTGCAAGAATTATATTGGTTATCTGCCGCAAGCGGAATATGTCTTCTTGTTCAATACGTTGGTTTAAAATATATCGACAACAAGACAATCAGTAACGGAAGTACTGTATTTAAGTAAAAGTTACCCACTTTTTGCTGGATTGGTAAAATTTATTTAAAAAAGGAACTATCCGCTCAAATAACGAAAATCTGTCATTCCTTTTCTTTGAAAATGGCTTGTTTATTTTGTAACCATAGTATGCAATGATACGTCATTGAAAGTGCGAATATCAGCTATATAACACAAGTCTTGCTTCAGGTGCGAAAGGTGTACGTCGAAAGGACGCCAAGTACACAGAACGAAAGACAATTGTTCCCTATAAAAGAAGGTAAGAAGAAATTTTAGTAGATTTTCGCTCACCATCTCGGAGTCATGAAGACCAAAAGAACGTCCACCAAAATACGGAGTACTTCCTCTGCGAATACAGGTGGGAAGAAAATTTAAACGCCGTAAGCCATTGCGTGAAAAAAGAGCGCAAAATTTGGACAAATTTGTTTGATAGTTCTTCGAATAGCTCAGAAAACAAAAGCAAACCAATGCGCCTTCGTTTTTATATGTTTTGAATATTTCCTTTTTTGAAGAAGATTAAGGTTTTAGATCGACATGACAGAGCACCAAACTCAAATAGTCGACACTCCTCGCACATTTTTGAGAAAAATTCATTTTCGTTTTCTTTATTATCTCCAAAGATTCCTTTATTCTCCCGATTTTTTCGAGTAATTCCGAATGCAAACACAGTTTGTTTGTAAGAAACTTGCACTTTCATTTCGCAGTACGAACTCTGAGCGAGAAAAATAATTGGACCGCTTTGTTTTTCTTTAATTACTTATAAATTTCTTGAATGAAGTCTTTAAAATTCTTTGCAGTCATACTCACTGGTTTCTATCAACTTTTTCGCACGTCAATGATACAAGTCACTATTCTCACCAACCGTTGCGCAATACGGACCGCTGGTCATTTTAAATTTATTCATCGAAAACAGTCGCAAAATAGGGCTGACGAGTACAATTAACTAAATTAATTCCACTTTACGCCTGATGCCTTTGTAACAATAAATAACATTTTTTAGAGTTTGTTGTTTTTTCGTTTTTCCAGCTTGAATGAAACTACAAAATTTACAGATGACTCAACACGTCATCAAATGAATAGTTGAGTTACGGGTGGCCAGGTTATTTGCGGCTCTCTAACTGAAGCAATTTCTTTTTTTCGTTTAAATTGTTGTCAGCTTGTCCGACCGTTTATTTTAACGGCACAGATGAATACATGAATAAGCTTTTTAACCAAAACACTTACTGTATAATTCCGTTGAGAACAAAATCTACGCGATATAAAGTGAACACACCTTTTCATAAAGTTAAGTTTACATTCCCTTAATTAGCGCGAATTTCCGTGCGGTATGCGTTTACATGCAATTTAAAAACTCGAATGTGATGCTTTTTGCGCAATATTTTTTATAGCAAACTGCGCTTTTCACAAAACAAAACAATAACGTCCAACAACAGAACTCTAGGTCTAATACCAGTGAAAGGGAAGACAAACGCAGTGGACAGTTTGCACAAGGAAGTAGAAGAAGTGAGCTCTTCCGGATCAGAATCTTAAGACATTTTTAGAGGGTCATTTTATAATCGATATTAATCAAATGACGATGTGTCGCCGGACTTTGACGGAGAGGTGGATGACATGAAACTTTGCTGGAAATAAAAGTTTCTTAAAATAACGATGCTGTAAAATAAACTGATTGTAATGAACAGTGATGACGTAAATTAAGGTGCATAAAATTAACGCGAATTTCAAAAATTCGTGTTAACATGCGTGATCGTTAATTTCCTATAGCGTAGTAAAATAACCTCTAAAAGGAGCTATTATGCCAAGAATTTTGATAAACCTACTACTTTATAGACACCGTCTCAATTTTATCAGTTCGAGGGTATTTGACTCATTTGGATATATGCCAATCATTAGACGTGTCGTATTTTATTATTAATAACCATCTTGGAAACTCTTCGTGCATTAAGTAAAATGATTCCATAGCATTCAATAATATTTCAAATGTTTCCCTACGTTATCCTGTAGTTATACCAAATGGAAAAATGAAATTGGCCTACGAAGCTTAATTTTTGAACTTGAAAAAAAGTAAATACTTAATGGACACAAAACCACTATATTGACAACGCTTCATAAACAACAAATATAACATATTTTTAAATATTGCACCATCGCTGGATATCTCATGCATTAGTGGGTCTTTAGTATTCTTCGAAGCAACGCGTGCTATAGTTGAAGCTTCCCTTGTCAAGAGCATCTTGGAGAAACTCTTGAGTGTTTTAAGCTCGGTGCTAGCTGCGTGATCGTATTATCAGGTAGAACGTCTTGTTCTGTTATTTCTGTTGCCATCATTTTCCCATAATTAAGGAACCCGTCATTAATAACGCTGCGAAGAAGACTGAAAGACAAAATTTCCCAATGAAGGTGAGAGAATTTTTAAAGAATATATTTCCATATTTCCTTTGAACATATTAACTATGCTTTGAACTTTTAAGGAGGAACTTTATAAAAAAAAAAGAACTTCAACAAGCTGAAACAAATGATGATACTGGCTTTCAAGCAACCGAGAAAGCTAGAAGTACAGTGTATATCCTTTTTAGATACTGAAAAAAGTTAAAGCCAAAACATTACATGAGAAAGAAAAGTAGTGCAGTGTTTTTCAGTCCTTTGAATTGTTCAAAAAAAAATTAAGCTAATTCGCCTTTATTTTGATATACAAATATCACATTTGTCTGCCACTCAATCCAGAGCACTATACTGAGAACTGAAAATGGGCCCTTTTTAAAAAATTGAACTCCAAGGGGCTATGCACTGGAGCTTTTATGGTTATTGATATTTTATAACATCAAGAGAAATTATTTTTGCCTTCAATACTTTTAGTCTCCCTCTTCTAGTGGACTTTGAAACTGAATTACCACCTGTGGGAGTCGCGTCTCGTATGCTTTCTTGCAATTTACGTTTTGGTCGACAGAGTTTTCCTTTCACTTTCTTCAGTTTTCCTTAAGCAATTATTTTGTCTGACAACTGTTTTATTCGCGCTCACTTCTTTTAGTCCTCTGTACGGAATGGACGTTTTATCTAACTGTTTTATCCAATGTCCCAAATATACAGAGAAAGACGATAGAGACAAAATCGTTTTGATCTTCGTTAGTTTCCCCTCAATTCTATCATTTCCTCACCTCGAATAAGTTTTCAACTCATTCAGTCGCTTGACGTCGATAGCACTACGACAGTTTTTTTATATTGTCTGTAAATGCCAAAACGGACTAGACTTCCTCGCTCGGCTCGCTCAATAGGCGACACATTAACGTAGCTCAAGTCGTCTACGCTATACCGCAATAGCTCCTGATCATACATTGAACATTGCTCATTTTGTTTTGAACTGTTAAGTTCCGTTAATGTCTTTAACAGTTTCATATTGCGTTATACTCTATGTGCAGTTACAAAAGATCAGGAAAATGCTGTGGACAGTTCCTTGTTTCTTCGGCTTCGGCTTCCAGTTCATAGACTGCGTATCTGCTGGTAATCAATGCAGAGAAGAAGTAAGCGTAAGTGGTATGGCGCTTAAAGGATTCGTCTTTAAACAATTCTACGTGAGAGCTCTTCATGAGTGTGATATTAGCTGCGAAAGAGAAATCATATGCCAGAGTTATAATTACGCCGCCGGGCAAAAGTCGTGCGAACTGAATAACAGAACGAAAGAGGCAAGACCCGAGAATTTCCGCTCAGACCCTGCATGGTTTTACAAACGACGCTTGAGCGACCGGGGTATGTAATCAATCATGAATGCATTATACAAGCACTTATATTGCCCGCGGACAAACGAAAAGATGTTACTTCTTTGATGTCGATAAATTTATAACGGTCTGGATTTTCTGTTACCTATTAGAAATGATAAAAATCACTATAACATCACAGCACTTGTTTTCGTCAATAAATCAGTTTTATCAATATTCTAAGTTTAACAGAACAATAACAATAAAACCAATCGCATTCGGGAACCTCACTCGTCGTGTTGTTTTGCAAGTCCGCCATAAAACCCCCGGGATAAAACCACGATTACATGGGCGTTTCTTTCAATCGGAAGAATGACCATCACCATCGCTTGTTATATATCAGTTTTATCGAAATTCTGTGTTTAAATCAGACGTTAGTGTAGTAATTATCTCACGAGTTTAGTAAAATCACTCTCTTTCTTTTTCTTATCAAAGTTCCTCTGGGTTCCATTCCGGAGCTACCAGCGCAGTCGTGTCAGGAAATAAAGGCAAGCGAAGGCAAAGACGCCATTAGCAGCAACTACTGGCTGGATCCAACTGGGACTGGAACGGCAGTTTTGGTTTATTGTGATATGAGCTTTGGAGGTCAGTCACTGAGCACTAATTGACTGGCCCCGAGGGGAACAGTGAGTTTTGTTTCCCCGAGACCCTCGATGTTCCCCGAGGCGGAAAAAAGTTTGATGCAAAACAGCAAGCCATTTTGTTTTTCGCAGAACTGAATAGCAATGGGCTACTGTATTTTTAGAAACCAATCACAACGGGCGAATAGCACTATTTACTGCTTTGGTTTATTCTAATTTTCAGTATGCTTTTTAACATTTAATATGATCGTAAATTTTCTCCCACAGCTTACAATAAGAGTTGCGCTGAACTCTACAAATCTGGCAAAAGGAGAGACGATGTGTACACAATCAAACCTGACCATTTGTTTGCCTTTGATGTGTTTTGTGATCAAACAACGGCCGGTGGGGGGTGGACAGTGTTCCAGAAGAGACTGGACGGGTCGGTGGATTTCTTTCTGTACTGGAGCGATTACAAACGTGGATTCGGTAATCCAAGTGGTGAATTTTGGCTCGGAAATGATAAGATTCACCGCCTGACCTCAACTAATAGCACGAGGCTGCGTGTGGAATTGGAAGACTTCGAAGGGAATACTGCTTATGCCGAGTATGACATGTTTGGTGTTATGAGTGAGAGTGACAAATACAAGCTGATCCTCGGCTCTTACTCAGGTATGAAATGTTTCCATCGTTAGCGTTCATGTTACACTGTGAAAGCAGTGCACTTTTGTTAGTGGAATACGAACGGGAAATAACTTCCAAGAAAATTTCCTATCTAGGAAACAGAACCTTCGTTGGTTATTATTGGCCTAGGGTGACTTGGAACCGGATGTACCAGTGTACAGAACATTCCAACATTGTTTAAAACGTTTATTGTGCAAAACTGCGTTTTGGTGCAGCTTGCGTTACAATTCATTAGTTTTGAAGATGAAAAAGTGTGTTATGTCACTATATTGCCTTTGGTCATAGTATATTAATTCACGTTTATCGGAGATCGTATCGTTAACTTTTGGGACTTGGTGGAGGGGGGCGAGGGGCTTCTGTACGACGGACTATACAGCAGGCATAAAGACACTCAGGATGGTCTAAATTACAGAAAGGGAATCTTTCTAGCATAAGAACCTTTTCGCTACTGCATATGAATGGCTACTCGTTTCTTAGGAGCTGCTGGCGACTCACTCTCTTGGTATTGCGGTCAACCATTTTCCACTCAAGATCAGGATAATGACAGACATGGGTCCGCCCCGGGGTTCCCCTGACTGTGCCCGTACGCATCAAGGAGTCTGGTGGTACAATTGTCGCAATTCCAACCTGAATGGATTCTATATCGTCACGTTAATCCCTCCCCCTTACGGTGATGATAATTTCGTGTCATCGACACATTTGACGTGTGCTCATTAATTTCTTGATTAAATTTTCAGGAACTGCTGGTGACTCCCTTACAAGCTGGCAACGCGGTCAACCATTTACAACTCGTGATCAGGATAATGATGCCGCTAGCTACAACTGTGCCAGTAGGTGGCACGGAGCCTGGTGGTACAAGAAGTGCCACCATTCCAACCTGAATGGCATATATCATCACGTGAATCCCACCCCCTACGCTGTTGGTGTGAACTGGTATCACTGGAAGGGATATTACTACTCCCTGAAGAGGACCGAGATGAAAATAAGACCAGTGGATTTCTGATCGAACTGACTTTCAAGTTCCAGTTTAAAAACAGTTGAATCTGAAATAATAACTTGTTTGTAGGAATTCTAGAAGTTACTGATGTCATGTTGATAAAATAACAACGTCTGGTTTTGTAGAATAGGGGTGAAGTAGTACGGTTTTCCAGCTTAAATAAATCAAATGACTATCAAATGCACCCACTGTAAATACATTTTATTACGAGGCATTTATTTGGAGGTTACGAAATCGAGAGCTCTGCATGGGTCGCACTCGTTTGCTGAAGAAAAAATTAGAACACAGAATGAAAAACCAACTGCTTGGGATAAATAGCCACGAAAGTGACGTTTTATTTTAAAGCAAATATAAAAAGCCAATAATTAACATCTCTTCAGGAAAGGTGGGGGGACAAAAATTCCGCCACGTTAAGAAAAGACTTAAGACGAAAAGAAAGACACAATGACAGTCCGCGGATCGGTGACTGGGGAAGCGGTGGGAATATTTACGATCTAGCGACAAGATAGTTGAACACAGGATGATGACGATAATAGGAAGGGCCGCATGTAACAGATCACTAATCTTTTATACACGCCGTGAACACGTACGGTTTCCTGATTGGTCAGAGAACCACAAACCGCAGACTGTCAACTAACAGGAAATGCCTCGCAATAAAATGACATTACGATTTCATTTCTTCATCTTAATGTTTGTTTTTAAGACTTTTAAGCAAGACTTAAAAAAATTGCAACCAGAGTAACTAACTAAATCTACTTTGAATGGCTTTAAACATTTTAATTTGATTAACAAAAACTATTTATTATATCATATTTTCTAGTTAATCCAGACGCTACAGCGTGATAACAGATTTCCCTTTGTCAAATAATCCAGGTGGATTAGCTTTTGAACTGTACCTAAAATTAATGCTACTATTAATTACAATGTAATATGCTGTTGTCAATAACTTATGATGATACATGTGCTGGAGCTATTCACTGTTGAATAGGTAAGCCACACGGAAAAATAACAGTCATAATATAAAGGTAATATGACACGCATTTCTATAGTCTATCGGTGCAAATTAAAGGGGCTTTGTCACGGATTTTAGCAGATTTTTGAACAGCCCAAATTTACATTTGTGGCGTAGGAAACCTAAAAATAATGGGCCATTTTTATTAACAATTGCTATATTTGAGCACTGAAACTGTTAATAAGCATCTGTGGCTGCGGATGGCTTGGATGGAAATGGATTGCAACTTGAAAAATTAAGGCTAAACTTTTCAAGTTGTTTCCGAGCGTCGTCAAAAAATCAATATTTACAGGTTTAGTTTGATTTCTTTCAGCAAATTAAGGTAATGTCTTCCTCTAGATGTTCAAAGATAATGTTTTTCATGGGTTAAGTTGCCTACCACTAATTTCAGAACAGTTAAGACCAAAAATCTGCAAAATCCCCGTGACGTAGCCCCTTTAAACTTGTAATCATTCGCTATCTCCTAATTATCTCTTTTTGTGTTCTCTAACATCACGCGAGGCTTACTGTCCCCTACATTCATTAATGCATTTGCACTCACATGGTTTGGTTCAAAGTGATTACCAGTCTCTCTCTGTGCTTATTGCTTTGCTAAATGGCTTATAGGGACGTGGAGCGGAGAAAAAAAATCTGCAACATCACAGCGACAAGCCAATGAGTGGTGCCGGATCTCTTGAAGACCTTGGATCAGTAACTTAGTTTCAACGGAAAGTGTAGACGGCAAACTGATCCTGACGGCTGAAGCGGTCAAAAATAAATAAAGTTGATAAAACAACACTCAGGTAGTGAGCTGCTTGTAGGCAAGGCTTACAAAAGCCGTAGCAACAGAAACGGCACAGAGTTAAAGTTAGCAAGCCCAGAAAATATGATTCACACGTAAGTTGAATCCAAATAAAACTATGCGGTTT